>JANRGW010039102.1:0-40094 GCA_024733675.1 Psilopsiagon aymara
ATCAGCAGGCAGGTCTCAAGGGTACCTAAAGGCCATTTAAAAACTTCAGAACTCTCAAACGATGCTGTGAACGGTCGGGGGGTGGGGTGGGGGTGGGGGTGCTGGGAGCATAAAAGAATGTCACCTTCGTGGTTTGACCACCAGAGGAGGGGAAGAAAGATGTGTAATTGCTAAGCACTTCCATTTTATACCTCTCATAGTACAGAGGCGGTGACCACACTGGGAACGCAAACAGGATCATTTTCATGATCAATGATTCTATTGTATTACAAGTCATTACCACAAAGGACAATGAAACCAGAACTGTAGCCCATAGCCCCCAGCCAAGAAACACTAACACAGCAAATACCAGCTGTAAGTAAGGTACAACATCCTGAAAGTGCGAGATCAAGAGCAACAACTTTGAAAGCCAATAAATCAGCATTGTGACAAGTGACTGTTAATCCGAAACAATGAATGCTTATCAGAAATTCCGTTAGACACATTCTGGTCAGATCTGTCTTTATCTCAACCCTTCACGCCCCACGTTGAGCGCCAAAAAGAACTGTTGTGATTTAAGGCCAGCCGTAAATCAGCCATGCAGTCATTAGCTCACTCCCCTCCCTCCTCTCCCCGCTCCTGGAGGGATGCGGAGGAGAATCAAAAGAACGTAACTCCCACGGGTTGAGATAAGAACAGTCCAGTAACTGAGGTGTAACACAAACCACTGCTGCTGCCACCAATAATAATAATGATGATAAGGGAAATAACAAGGGAAGAGAATACAACCGCTCACCACCCACTGACCAATACCCAGCCTGACCAAGCAGTGGTCTAACCCTTCCAGGTAACTGCCCCCAGTTTATATAGTGGGCATGAAGTGCTATGGTATGGAATACCTCTTTGGTCAGTTTGGGTCAGGTGTCCTGTCTCTGCTTCCTCTCGGCTTCCCCTCCTCCCTGGCAGAGCATGAGGCTCAGAAAGTCTTTGGTCAGACTAAACATTACTGAGCAGCAACTAAAAACATGGATGTTATCAGCGCTGTTCCCAGGATGGAAGTCAAAACCACAGCACGTCATGCCCAGCATTTAAAAAATGAGGGGCAGGGACCCAGAACAGGGGGTTCGCTGCTGGGTCAGGCTTGGTATCAGGTGGTGAGCAGTTCTATTCTCTTCTCTTGTTATTTCCCCTGTAATTTCCCTTGTCATAATTTTTGGTGGTTGCAGCAGTGGTTTGTGTTACACCTTAGTTACTGGACTGCTCTTATCTCAACCCATGGGAGTTACATGCTTTCAATTCTCCTCCCTGCCCCCTCTGGAGTGGGGGGGAGGAAGAGGGGGGAATGAGTAAGCAAACTACATGGCTCACTGGGCTTAAACCATGACACAGTGGTTCCAAAGAATGTTTACCAGTATCATGATAGGCACTTCATATATATAAATATGAATATATCTATACAAAATACAGATATATTTCTTATGTTGGAGCCCAGAGCTGAATGAGATCAACAAAAAGCAAATTCTCATTGGATTCAGGACTGATCCTTCATCTGTTTCTCCTTGCATGGTTATACTTCCCATGAGTAGCTGTTGTTTCTCAAAAAACACGATCCCAAGATAAAGGTGACTGCCCCAGTGGGACCAGGGTAGAAACTACTCAAAATCTCTACTGTGTCTTAGTACGGTCCTTATTTCAAGACCCAGAGTGGTCCTGCAAGATGGAGGTTGGTGGCGCTTCTAAAACTTTGACCTTAAATACCTTGTACCTTGAGTGATGGATCACACATAGGCAGTGGCAGCAATAAAGTTTTTAGCTGGTGGAGATATTAACAGGATTTCTTTTTTTTTGTTTGTTTACACTTATGTTTGTATAATGTAAAAGAGGAAAATACTGTGCAAAGCAAGAGCAGTACAGAGTATTCATTGTCAACAATAAAATTATATTGTTATAGTGCATAACAGAGGAAAAAGAGGTCATTGCTTTATAAAGGACCTTGTGACTATCTTACATACTGCTTTTCATGCTTGGCTGAGCACCATGTACTTGTCTCTGCAAGCGTGAGGTTAGCCAGCAAAATCTCCACTGAGAACTCTCCTGCACAAACACCAGTGCCTGGCAAGGCTACGTGCACACTGGAAATACTGTGTGAGACAAAACAGCTGCTTCATCCCACTTCAGCGCAAAAACGAGAATGCAAGCACGTGGTTACATGATATCCTCCCCCTTCAGCTCACACACAAAACCATAGGGCAGCTGGGTTCTCAGGATCTTCGTCAGCGACTGTAGTGATAGGACAATGAGTTCAAACTTAAATAGCAGAGATTTAAGTTGGATATAAGAAATACTTTCCTGTGAGTGTGATGAGACACTGGCGCAGGTTGCCCACAGAAGCTGCGGCTGCCCCATCTGTGGCAGTGTTCAAGGCCAGGTTGGATGGGGCTTTGAGTGACCTGATCCCTTCAAGTTTAAACATTTAAGGTCCCTTCCAACCCAAGCCATTCTATGATTTTAACTTTATGATGACTGGCACAATGTCACCGTACCATTTCTAAGTTTCACACATCCGCAGCTAGCATTTCTCAGTGTATACACTGACATTAGATTGCTGAGAACCAGCATTAACTGGCGTTTGTTATTTCTCACTGAAATCTCTTTCCAGAAGGAAAAAAAATATCCTGGAAAGACAATCGGAATCTACCCTTTTGAAACCCAAACCATATATTTTCATATTAATCTGTTGCTATAAAATCATTATAAGGAACATTCATCGTAATTTCTTTCTCAAGTTACATGCCAGTTAAAATAGCTCGTTTCATTAGATTGCAAACTGCTCCATCTTGTGGTTACATAGCAGCATTAATGCAAAACAGCAACATCCCTACAGCTTTACCTTCTTTGTGGTCATATTCCGTTTGTCTCAGAGACAATTTGGCATCTTAAAGCCAAACATTTACGTGTTGAAGGAAAAAAGAGGAGCCTGGATGAATCACAACATACACCAACTAAAAACACAGGCAGCCTTTTCCCTTTCGCTCTTGTTCAGAATATATTGTTATGATTGAAGTGCAAGCACCAGCCATGTTCAGGACACCTTTCTGAAATCTTGTTGGCAAGATAAGTTGGTCCACACTGAAAGTGGTTCAAAATTGAGGTCTGAGAAGCCTGGCTTAGACATAATTATCAGGCTGATGTTCAGGACTGCTTCTTTCAGTAACTTTGGGAATGCAAGGGAATGAGAGAAACAGCAAGTAAAATCAAGACTACTCAAACTGGTAAACTGATGCTACTACTGTGCTGCTGTCACAAACCAAAACTAACAACCCCAATGAAATGTATGTATTTGGTTCTCCTGTAAGATACTTCTGGTCTGATAAATCTGTAACAATGAGTGAAAAAAATGGTAGTTTCACCTACTGATCAGCTTTAACGCTACAGAAACAGTCCTTAACCCAATTATTTCATCTCCTGACTCCTACACCGACATGTATTGCAGACAACTGAGGATTTCATACAAGTGAAAAATTCAGAATTAGTTGGAAGCCTGAGCAAGTAGCTAAAAAGCAAGCAACCTGGTGCATTAATAGTATATTTCTAAGGACTTCCCTAGAAAGTTGTGATAAATTCTACAGCTTTACCCTATCTGAAAATTTTAACAGATCGAAGCAGCAAAGGACATGCACGTACATTTTTTTGACAGTAAAACATCAAGAAATCCTTTAAAGCATGGTAAGAAAAAAAAAAATCCTGTATGCTGTAAGTACTGTTATGCTGTTGCACTTTTCCAGCTTTATTACCTAACACACAGGTAGGAAAATAAATATGGTCAAACTGATCCGTTTTCATTTGTCTTAAGGCAGATTTTCTTCTCCACCTTCTTCAGTCAGCACCTTCATTAAAGTCCGTATGTTCTGTTGTGTAAGCATGTCAGAAGAATCCTGAGGTACCTGTCCCAACATGGATATTTATTAAGTGATTTTACTACAAGTCACAGCTTTTACTGAAAGATGACCTACTGTTATTTTGCTACACACAAACAATTAAGAGTCGAATTACCAGAAATGATAATTAAGCCACTTTGTATTTGCCTTGGTGTAAAACATGTCTCATGCTACCCATTTGTTTTTCAAAGTGAGATGAATTGCCTCAGCTGTTGAATACAACTTAGCAAGTCATAGAATCATAGAATCATTTAGGTTGGAAAAGACCTTCAAGACCAGTGAGTCCAACCATTAACCTAGCATTACCAAGTCCGCGACCTAAGCACTACCAAGGTAGCACTACCAAGTCCACATCCCTAAGCACCACTACATCTACATGCCCTTTAAATACCTCACGTCATGGTGACTGCTGCTTCCCTGGGTAGCCTGTTCCACTGCTTGACAACCCTTCTGGTGAAGGAAATTTTTCCTAAAATCCAGTCTAAAGTTTTTCTCTCACAACTTGAAGCCATTTCCTCTCAACCTATTGCTTGTTTCTTGGGGGGAAAAAAAGAGACCAACACTCACCTCACTACAACCTCCTTTCAGGTAGTGAAGACATCTTTTGAAGAAGACTAACTACCTTAGTTTACTGAGTATTCTCATGAAACAAGAGTTAAAAAGCACAGAGTGGTTTGGGGGAGTAAGGAATCAGAAATACATCAGTCAAGGATGCATATCCAGTTTATGAACTTCCCTGTTTTACTCAGTTCAAGAGGGCTATTTACTCATTTACTCACTGCCCCTTCTTGAATACTGCTCATGAAAATAATGACCCATACTGATCACTCATAGCTGTTTATGACCTTCATTGCCCTGCCAGCACTTCTTGTTACCTCTGAGGTGTAATATCTTTGGTATAATCAACAGCAAATAAGAAGTAGGGCAGATATCTTAGTGATTAGAAAATCTGTCTGGGAAGGAAGAATTCGAAGTGCTGAAGTCTTCTAAATTAAAACAAAGTTGGAAGGTGCTCTGTTGTTAAAAACTACTGAGTTGAAAAGTTTTTCTCTGCTTTCTTTCGGTATGATGAACCTTGTACTCTTCTTTGCTGCAGCTTAGTTCCTATGGGAATGATGAAGGAAATGGTCTTCCTTGGAAGCTCTATGTATCTGACCTCTGTCCCAGGAAGTTGGCAATAAACCAAAACCTTGCACTTCTGGGTGAGTGCTGTTAACCACTATTCTATTTTGGAAGGATACAATTATAGACACGAGGTGGGCAGCACTGTCATCACCTCCTGCTTCTGATTTAAAAAAAGAAAAGTTATGACTGTTTTTGGCAAAGAGACCGATGCTATCTTTGTGCATTAGCCATATTCGGAACATGCCTCCTTGTTCAAGCCCCTTGAGATTTAAGGGGTGGGGAAGAGTATTCTAAAAGATTAACTTTAGTTTAATCCCTTCAAGCTCTTTCTCTATTTGGGGAAAGAAGAGAAAAACTGACTCCTCCAGAGGGTGATTCAGAGCACCTAAATTTAGGTATTGCTCTGAATCACTCTCTACTTAACCTGGGGAGGCATCCTGAAGACAACTGATTCCACAAGCAAAGGTTATGCTCCGTGACTGTTCCTCTCTCGACATCCCCTCAGCTGTCAGTACCATTCTCACTAGTTTCTTGATTCCACCACAGCTTAGGTGGGAAGTTGTCACTTATCCTCAGATACATATGAGGCAGAAAGGGAGGCACATCAAAGTTGTCCAAATACCTGGTTACGAGCTACCTAATTCCAGAATTTAAACAGTCAAGTCATTAAACAAATAGACTGATTTTTAGAAGTTACAATCTACCAACAGTTTCATAAATCATTACTGACTTCAGTGGAGCTAAGATGTAAACCTGGCACTCACTTATCTTAGATGTGGCATTTCGGCAAATCACACCACTGTTTTCTGCAATTCTAGGTAAGTTTAAAGAAAGTTGCTTGGTTTTGAAACAAAGAAAACATGGTTGTTATAATGGAAAAAAATCTTTATTACTAAATATATTTATACAACAGTTTTAAATCATAAACCCGTATGCTCTCGAATTTGGGTAGCACTCTGTTGTTCTTTAAATACTCAGACTTATCGCTTTTTCCAGGTGAATTTCCGTCTGGCTCCCTCCTGACCAGGCTTTTTTCGTTCCTTCACACGCGGGTCATATGTTAGTAGTCCAGCTACAAAACACAGAAAAACGCCCGTTTGTTTACTGTTTTTAATTAATATTAGATATACTACATGTGGGGGATCCAAGGCAGCCAATAACCTTGCATATGAATTGGAACATCCAGAAGGATAAGGATTCAATATAAAACACAGGGAAATTAATTTCACCACATCCTCTAACATTTTTACTTTCCTTCAGTAACTGAACTTTATGTTTTACTTTACAAACCAGTACAATCCCACACTCTTTCGTATCTATACTGCTTAAGCCTTTAGAGCAGTGGTGTCCAAACTTTCTGAGCATGCACCCCCGATACACGTGTATTTATTAATCATAAATTATACAGACTTCCAAAATTCTAATATTTTCTTCCTGTACTCCCATGGTGCAACTTGCACAACACCAGGATGCACATACCCCAGTTTGGAGACCACTGCTTTAGAGTGCACTCAGTGTTTCCAAAGTATATTTGGCAGTGTCCAAAACATGTTCAGAATTATGCTGATGTCGTTACAGATACCCAGATTCAACACAGTGTCAGTTTACAGGAGTATTCCTAGCAAGTCATACTTGTCAGTACGTCTTGTTGCAAAGACACTAGCATGAAGATAGCTTTACTTCCATGGATGGCAATAAAGTGAAAAAAATAATAGCTGTTCTGCCATTAATGCACACTGGTATGTCTCCCTACCCGCCCAGAAAGAGTATAGTTAAAAGCTAAATGATGAGAATTCTGCATTTGCTGAAACAGTATGGCATCCAACCACTGAGAAGCACCAAATACTGCAGTTACTCAAATAATTGCTATTTTATCCTAGGTAGCGTATAACCTCTAAATAAAGCAATAGAGGAAAGAAGCTCTTTCAGTCTGGTTAGTTGTGTGTAATATGTTTATGCTCATTATTATGCCTTCAAAGCTAACCCTCTAGAATAAAACTTTTTAAACAGGAGTAAGATGCAACTAATCAACTAAAACAAAATATAATCTTAATACCTTATAGCTCAATAATGCCTGATCCAGATTTTTTATAGCAAATACAAATTCATGAGCTGTAATTCTATGCTCTGGCAACATAAGCTGGTTAACAGATGTAAGAGAGGTCAGGAACAGATGGAAAGAATACTCAAGAAGTCATCCAAAATGTACAAAAGGCTGCTATGAAACAAGCAAAAACAATTTGTAAGTAAATGAAGATCCCTTCATAAAATATACAAGGTTTCACTGGGATTATTTACTCAAATCTGCACTATCTGATCCTTAATGATCCTCGTATTAATTCCGTTAATTACCAGAGCACACTAAGAAATATTGAGGTAATTTCAGTCCTACCTTGCCTCATGAATTCCACCTCCTTTTCTGTCACAAAGCTCCTTAAGGCTTTGGCAGAGGCTAAACGTATTGCTCCAGCCTGTGCTGATCTTCCTCCACCAGAGACTGTGCAAACCATATCATGTTTTCCAACTCTGTCAAGAAACTGGAAAGGGAACAACAACTGTTCTCTAAAAATAAAAAAAAATAATAATAATAAAATATATACTGTATATAAAGTTACATGCTATGTACATTTCTTATCATAATATATATAAAAACATAGTTAACTTTCAGGCAGAGATCCAGAAAGGCTTTTGTAGCTCTAATTTAGTACTGATATTAACTAAATCAATGGGAAATCAGCAGCTAGAAACTGGCAACAGTAAATACTTTAAGTTCAGTTTTACAACTAATTAGTGAAACGCAAGTATCTATAAATGCCAAGACCCTTCAGCTCTGGATATTAAAACTGAGCAACCTCTCACTTTATTCTTGAGCTCAGAAACAACAACATAAAATAAAAATCACATAAGGGATAGAAATCTTATGTCAGCCTTATGAGAAGTCTCTACATTAGACTGTGCTCATCCTCCAAAATCTGAAGCTTTACATGAAGAGTCTCACCTAGTTTGCTTCCACTATGTTACCGCATGCCACTTATTATCTGCAAATCTCTCAGAAAACACTTAAAGACATTGTGTATTAATTACTTATTTTTAAAATAAACTGCAAGCCTTTTCTAAGAGGAACAAAATTTGGGGTACCCAAATATCTGTGCTCTTGGTTTTTGCATCCCTTCAGAAAGGGAGAGAGAGGCAAGAAACACAGGGCAAGGCTTACCTATCAGTTCTTACACTACTGACTCCTGAAAACCAGGAGGAAGACAAAAAGCAAGACAAAAAACAAGAACAAAGCATCAACTCTGGTGGCACACAGCATCAAAAATATAATTGCATGGCATGATTTTTGCTGGAATAATTTAAAGACAGTAAGAATATAGCATTCCGTAGTGCTCTCACCTGTCCTGCAGCACTGGGAAGTAATGTAAAATGTCTATTCCATTCACTGTAACTTTTCCGCTCCCATTGTCATACACTACTGCAGTAGCTCTTGCAGTTTTCCTTGCACCTTAAAGGATTTAAACCAAATCTGTTATGAGGCTTCAATATTCCACAGAACTTCAAGTGCTCAGGAAGTTAAGTAAATCTCAACGCTTTCACACGGGACCAGCTGTTTCTTTTTGGGTGCTGAGGTAACAACAACAAAAATTAACTGGACAAAATAAATACAAGCGATACACAACTAGCTTTCAATATTTGCACTCAATGTCTATCAAGGAGGGTGGGAAGTGTGTGTTGGGAAGAGGTAAAAGTAACACTCTACCTCACATAACTTCAGTAGGTCAGGACATCTTCCTGACCTGGTGATGTCACGCATACGAAAATAAACAGCTTGTTGAACTCCCCTGTTTACTGTAAGTACATTTTCTAGTAATATTAAAATACTTTATAAAAATCATAGAAAGGTACAGAAGTTTAAAGATATTCACATGGGAGAGGTTAACATTTTAATTATACTCATATAAGCAATGCCTATGCATCATTTAGCATAGCTTCCTCAGAAATTACTACTTACAGTTAGTTCTAAGTGCATTAGCTTCAAGTTAAACCATGATAAAACTCTGTGCTAAAGCCTAAGACGAATCTGCAACACAAAGGAAGGACTCATTCTGATAAAGGAATTATGAAAAACATTAGACGTTTTTCCTCAATTTAGGAGGGTGATGGGACACAAGACTGTTCTTGAACTTAAATTCTTATGGCTTTTCTTAAATAAGATGGGTTGTATGTTTATCAGACTTCAATAACTACTGTTCTGAAGACACTATTGAAAAGCAGTGTGGATTAAACCCCAGATTTGCATTCTAGCCTCTCCTTGTTGTCACATCCTCTTGAAGTCAACCTAGCTAGAACACAGCTCTCCTGCCATTTTGCTCTCAAATTCTCTGCAACCTTTTTTCTTATTCTCATCTGCTGTGTGCTGCTTAAGAATACACATCACCTCTAAGGCTCCTCTTGAACATACAGCATAAAATGTGTGCATACATATATGCTCTCTTCATCAAGTCAGACTTCCCTACACATGCTGTCGCTACATTACTTTTTTCTAGGCAATCACTCATATATCATTCTTCTCTCCACTAAAGACATAAGCAACCTGTGTTTAGAGGATAGAAACCTTCATGGCTTTTCTCTAACATCTCCTCTGTCTTGCTGATGCCAATGACTAATTCCTGTCTCCATCCCATAGCTACCTCTGGTCATCCACTTGTTAAAAAAAATCAGGAATTCCTTTTTTGCACCTTCGTAGGCTGTTTGTAAATACCCAGATGCCTTCTTGGCATCTTCAAAGATCTCCTTTGCTGGACTGCATACCTAAGTCATGATACAGGCTACTTAGTGGCCTAAGCATGACACTTCTATACCACTGTTACATCCATGGAATATATAGTAAAAGTATAACAAACAACACTGTTATATCCACTGAATTCTCCTTATGTGGTTGTACTCTCCCAGTCCCTTGCTCTTTATATTCAAGACAACTCTTGACAGAAATTGAGTCCTTTTGTATCCCACAACATGTAGCACAACTGGGTCCTCTCTACAAAGGCACCACTGTATAGAAACACCGATAAAACTAACAGTTGATTGATTCTATGCTAAAAATTTCCACTTTGTGACTAGACCATGTAATAACTACGTATTCCATACCATAATGAACAAGTATACATGCAATATACACGTAAGCATATAAAATGAAGTAGTGAAGCAGCTTTGTACCCATTATATAGAAAGTTGTGTGAAGGGGAAAAAAATTCTGCATCATTACCAATCAACTTGAAATTATTACCTTCACCAGTGCTGAAGGCCACTCCTCGCTCATCATACTTCAAGGGTTCAATAGCTACCTTTTGTAACTGCATTGGAACTTCTCTGGTAAACTTCTGTATATACTTCTCTTCGATGTCACCACATGGCGATGTCATCAAATTTTGTAAGAGTTGAATAAACCTTGAATACTGAAGACAACAAGACCTCATTAAAGGATGCGAGTGTAATTAGATTTGCTAAAACTTTCTATTTTTACATAATTGATCTTTCCTACTTCACTTTTATTGATGATTTCTGACAAGATGACACTTTTGCACCTACATGCTGATTTAAGAACAGCATGCATCATTTTCTGTGTGACTAAAGATACCTATTTCTTTCTTCAGGCAACAATGAAACTTCAATTCAAAGCACAACCAACCCCTTTGTGATACAGGATTACTGTATTAGAATAAAGTTCATGTCACTTTTGAAAAGAAAACATTGAGGGTGTCGTCATTCTTTTATTATTGTTTCATTAAAATGGCAAAAGGAAAAGATTTTCACCTCATTTTCAGTAAGTTAGCATGTTCATTGACTTGGAAATAATTTTATTGCACCAAACTGAATCTCTTAAATGATTATATTTCATAATATATACAGGAAATACCTATCTATCTATCTTTGGCTGTTCAAGCTGAGTTACTTTAATGTTTATGATTTCCTTTAAAACCGAACAATCAAGCTATTTAAAAATTCAAGAGATACTTGACTTAAAGGGCAACCTCTTGAAATAAATTATCCTTTGCTACTGTGTGGTTCTCCTTCCCCCTTACACCCCCGCCAAAGTTCTTCAACATGTGATTAAAGAGTAAACACCACTGTGTTAACCCATTTGTGCTAAAAGCTGGGATGTCCTGCTACAAAGTGTTACTGCAGGAGCAAAAGACAGCTGCTCACTGGATCCAAAGGTATGCTATAATCTAAAACGTATTTCTCATATAGATATCATTACCTTATTTTTGATGTTACCTTTACTTACAAGCTGTTATCAAAAGTGGTTTTTATACTCTCCATTACCAGAGCCTTCTGCACAAAGTCAATACTTTTCTGGTAACTAAGCAATAGTCCCTAAACTCTGACATCACTTAGAAAGCTCCTTCTGTCTAATGATAAGACACAGATGTGCTAAAGCCTTTGAAGAACAGAAATACAAAAATATAAACATTTTAAAATCATAGAGGCTACAGATGCAGAAAGCTTCCAACAGTTCACTTGCAGAGTACGAAGGGAAAAATATAAATAGCTCCGATTTTGTTTAATCATGCAGACACCTCAGAAAACTTTGTTGCAATGGCAAAATGCAAGAATTTGAGCAGGTAAGATCTGTAGCTCATACGAAGACATTTCAAATACATGTTTTTTTCTATAGGCTGAGCCCCTTGTGGTTTTACATGCGATCAGTTAAAAAGCTCTGGGTTTGCTTTGGGAGGGTTTCGCTGGTTTGGTTTTGGGGTGGGGGGAGTTGCTGGGGTTTGGGGTTTTTTGTTTGTTGAGGTTTTCTGGATTTTTTTTGTTTTGTTAAGTTTAGTACAGTCTGCTTTTACAGCTGTGGAATGTACAAAAACCAAGCAGTGAAGAACACCAAACTGGTTGTACAACCGGACCAGTTCCCGGCACTCTAAGAGGATAACCAGCTACTCCAAATGAAGGAGCTACTGAAAACACTGAAGTGGCTCACAGGAGAAGCAGTTACAACACAGAGGAAGTCTCCTGGCTATACCAGGATGGAGAATTTACAACAATGATTTCTAACTAATGCTTACGGAACACAATCTACTCAAGACCTTTTCACATTGCCCATAGACATGGAAGCCATATGTTACTGCTCTGGATGACAAGTGAGCAAAGGGCATGTTTGCTGCTATTATGCTATTTTTGCAATGATGCTGTCCACAGGACAGAAGATATTGAAGAACACTGCTTCTAGGTGAGAAACTACTTGAGATATTCAGACAAAGAGTGTTATATTCTCTGGCACTATCATATTCAATCAAAATCAAAATTCCAAAAGAAAACTGAAGCTCGCCCCACAGACTGAACCTGCTGCTAAAAAATTTAATGCTATTTAGGGAACTGCAGGAAAAAGCTCAGAGTGAGAAAAAGTGTATGACTATCAGGATGTATACAGTCTTATTCCCAGAGATACATGTAAAGAAGGACAACAAATCTAGACAGTGATAGAATCTGCAGATCCCGGAAAATTGCAAAACCCTCCTCTCTCCCACCATATGTTCATATCAAGGAGAATATAACCAGATTACTGTATCAGACCATAGATCTGTATAGCTCTGTATCTCGGTTTTGGTATTCGATTCTGTAGCCAATCAGTGAGAAAAAGGACCCCTCATTTCTGTGCAGGTTTACCACTAGAGAAAACCACCATGTTTCCTATCTTGAACATTTACCCCTCCTCTACAATAAGCAACAGAGGCTTTAGCCCTGTCAGTTTTTCACTGTAACTAGAATAAATGACTATTTAGGTCTATTATAAAGTGTTACCACACTCCTGACTATGCAATTAGATGACACGGAAAAGTGCCCTAGGCCTCACAATGTTACCAGGAGAAAAAATATAAACTATGTTAGTTAACAATGGAAAATCCTTAATAGTTCTGTACTGTGCTAGATAAAAACACGACATAGCTCACTTTTCTTGAAAACATGAACGTGACACTGCTGTGAGCATATACAGACTTTATGAGAAAGAGGAGAATTCTTTTGAAGAGCACCTGCTTCTGTTCTGCACAGTACCTTTTCAGCATCCAAAAACGCACCCAGAGTTTGCATTTTTAAGACACAAGCCTCCTTAAGATTAGAAAGATTAATTACTTACATCATTATCTGACAGTTTTTCTAACAACATTTCTTCCAATTCAATCTTAGTCAGCCATCTGCTGCCAGCCAGGTTTCTGTTTAAAATATCACATACATTCTCCCTTTAATTAACCATGCAATTAGAGTTACATCACAAAGGACCACACATAAGTCAGTCTTCTTTCAGAAATACATTTTCCAGTATAAATGAATACTGATCACATTCCTATAGTAAATATAAGAAAGCCTACATTGATTTTAAAAGATCTGTCTTTTGACAAGGAAGTAACTTCACGTATTGAATTAACCACATGAAAATTAAGAGTATCAGTTATGCATTATTCATATTATTGAAGTCCAAGACTGAGCTAGAGTAATACTGTAATAGTGAATAATCTTCCCCATAACTTAGGACTTAGTTTTAAAGGGCTGCTGCTAGGAAAAGTTTGGCTTACAAGCAGCAAAGAACAAAATCAAAGGCAGAATTTTAAATATCAGATTCTAAATTAACAGAATTTTGCCTCTGGTCTTTACTCTTCCAATCAATACAAAAATCTCCACTAGCCCTAAGCATAGTCAAAGTACTACCGCAGCAGTGAAACACTGTGTGCTGCCTATTGTGTAATCCTGACCTGCTCAGAAGCTGCACTGATGATAGCAAAAGCAGAAATTTCTAAGAATATAGCCTCATGGAGGTGCTAACACAAATTAAAAACAATGTTTGAAATAAATCTTTATGAAATACCTATGATACAAAGTGACCAACTAAACAGAATAGGCCAAGATTATCAGCGAAAATTTAAGGCAAAGCTGCAAACAGTCTCTTACCTCTTCAGGTTTTTTAGAAACAATCTTAATGAATGTTTGCAGCAGCATTAAGGAAGCTGTGATTCAGAAAGCACTCCTTCTGAAGGCTGATTTTAAGTAGTACTTCTTCTTAAGTATATATTTTAATGCTTTTCTGAGTCAGGGTGCAAGAAACGTTTATTTAGAAATGATGCTGGGTTTAACAATAATTTTAAAAAGCTTCCAATCCTGAAAGACTCAAGTATATACTTACATTTACATATCACTACTTCCAGTGAAGTCAGTGAAATTTTTCACATGCGAAAAGCTGTAAATTTAAAGTACTTCAAGATCAGGTCCTAACCCCACAGTTGGTATCGTGGAATGGATCCACAATAGAACATTTTGTGGGGAAAGAGAAAAACAAAATAGCCCTTCCCACCAAGCCTTTACCTACACTTCAGAGATGAATTATCCAAACTAATCTCAGGGGAAGTACCATACCCAGTGCAGAAAATGTGTTTCAAAAATCCTTTAAATTCTCTGAGCTTTTACAAACCTAACAGGGAAAAAACCTTTCATCTCTGACTGGCTTTAGGTCATTTTTCACATCAGTAAATCCACTGGCTGAGCTCTGTAAGGAGTCAGGTTATTTTTCAGCAGCATACACCGAGGAACTAAATTCATTTGTTTCCTTGTCTGCTCGGAACTAACATGAATCTATGATAAAACATTCTCTGGGTCATAAGACGCTATTTATATCATGAAGAAACATGAACTCCTGTTACTTAAGCAACTGAAATAATCTCAGCAAATTAATCCTTTCTAACACGAATAACAAATGGATGAAATTAAAAAATGATAAACCAACATGATGTGCAACTGGAACAGCATATAAATCTGACTAGAAATCACACAGTAAGAACAAAGATAAAACCAGCTTGAATGGTGAAAAACTAACTATACAGAAAAGCAATAAATGCCCAAATCAAAACTTTGTAGCTGTATCCATTTCTTTTAAAGATTTCCTTATTTTAATATCCTAATACATCTTAAAACCCTTGCAAAAGACCCTCAAAATAGAAAATGAAGAATATAGCCTAAGAGAAGCAAACAGTTCTTAAAGCATATGCCAGTTTCAAAGACAATGCTGACTGTATGCACTAAGCAACACACAACTATAGTAGCACCCATAGCTTCTTCTGGTCGACATGTATTTTTCTGTCTATTGGCTAACTAGCTCAAAAGAGCTCCCTGCGCATACTACAGAAGTTAAAGAGGAAAAAGAAGATAAACTACATTCAATTACTAATAACGGTGGTATTTAAACAACTCCAACCAAATAAACTTTTCTAAAATTACTATAGCTTTGATGATTTAGCTGTTTAAAGCCATTAGAAGGAAAATAGTGAGATTAAGTAGTTTGATACTCTTCCAGCTGAATATTGATAAGTAAACACATTCAAGAGCTGTTATTAAGAGCGACCCACAGGCCTTAGGATTTTTCCAACTGATAAACAACTTTTTAGGTATTTTTAAAGGCCTTATTTTCTTACAAGGAAATTACATCCATTTTCAAAACTCTTTAATAAAGAAATACTTAGAAAACTTCTTATACAAAACCCAGAATCTTGGATATACTAATTTTCAAATCAAACTTTTATAAAGGAGAGAATATTGAAAAGAGCAGGAAGATATCAAAGAGCAAGAGAAATGGAGGCGGGGAGTGAGGGGTGTGCCTATTCAAACAGTGAGAAGCAAGCACTGCACACATACATAATACAGGTAAGGCTTTTCAACCTGAAATTACCATGCAAATATTAGACAAGGAATAGAGAGAAAGTCTGAAAATGTGCTTGTGGAATAAAAGGCAGGTAAGCGTGGCAACCCACAAGAAGTGCCAAAACAACCTATTGAAGCATTTTAATCAATATTCAGTCTAATTGCAAACTTACTTTTTTTCCTTCTGAGGAGGAAAGTCTTGAGCTGGCAGTTCATCTTCATACTTCTGAACGTTCAACAATTTTTCATATGTGTCCTAAAATGCATCAGGAAAAAGTACTTAAATGCATTTTTTCATTTAATATTTAAATTTTGTTATTTAAAACACATGCTTATGTGGTTTTATTCTCCAAACACTTAAAAATGCAGGGGTAGGAAAACAAGCAGAGCTCTTGACCAAAAAGAATACAGCAAATTAAATCTAAACCAGTAAAAATTTAGACATTGTATATATAATATTTTCATATGCAGGTCAAAATAATTTATTTTTAATACAGCTACTTTTCAACAAATGATCATATGCTTGTTAAAAAATATTCTCAGCTGTATACAGACTGCAATGGATACACTGCACAATAAGTTCATCAGTGCATCTACAGTTTGGTTTGACTTCCTTAAAATACTGACAAGGTTTAATTTAGTTAAGAGTTTTGTACATTTAGAATGTGAGCTTTATTGGTGGTCTGTATCAGACAAAACTCCCTCTTCCCCAGGCATGTCTATAGGGACATATAAAGTTGTATATTTACCATAATCAGATTTTCTGTTCTTTCAAATGTTACATATACATTTATTCTGGATTTTTATTACTTTTTTCCCCTCAAAATCCTTAACTATGATGTTATTTTCAAACAATGCTGTGACAGCCATTTACCACTTCAGAAAAAGGAAAAAATTACTCCAGAAATTCATGCTGAAAATATCACAGAAGAAACACCATTTTAATTAAGTATTTTCAGGGGTTTTTCCAGTTAAGAAACTTTCAGAGACTACCTGGTTCTGAAATACAACATCTAATACTCTGATCTCCAACACTGATTCAAATCACAAGTTTAATAGGAGTATTTGGAGAAATAATTTTAAGTGAAATTGTTACAGTACAGCAATTCTGTTTTGTTTCAAAGTACTTATTTGTCAAATAATTTACTTCCATTATCAAGTGAAAATAGAGAGCTTATTATCACTATCATATACCTTATTAATATAATGATTAATAAGCAAATACTAGACAGAAACTATGGTGCAATAATTAGAAAGAACAAGAAACAATTGTTAGGGGTTTTTTTTCTTTATATTACTTACAAAAAGCAGCAAAAGAAGAAACATTACCTCAGAAGTTAATCAATGAAACATTAGTTCTTAACATAATATTGGGATGTGCAAAAGGATTCAATGAAATTCCTGTATCAGTTTGCACTTGAAAAAGTCAAGACAAAACTCCCTTGCTTAGTTATAAACACCTACTGTTCAAGCTGATTTATCCACTAATATAATAATACACCCGCACATAGACTAAAAATATTTGTACTGTAAGTGTATGAACTGAGAACAGATTGGTATCTGAGCTGCACTCGAAGCATTTAAATAAGAACAACTCACTGAAATCTTTGATGCTGGTCATTGGTGACATTTTTAACGACGCAGTGGAACAAAAGGACTTTTGGAGTAACTACAGGATAAAATCCTTAAGCACAAAATTGTCTGCATTTGAGACAGCCTCTCATCATAGTAGCACGCCTTTCAGAAATCTTTTATTTTTTACAGAAATAACTCTGTCTTCCATCACAGGAAACATATAAAAGAGTACAAGAAATTGTATTTTCAAATACTTCCAAACCTCATGAACTAATCTGTAGACCTCTAAGATACCAAGACACTGCACTATCACTGCAGGCAAGATGCATGTCACATCACTAATGATCTTAACAACTCCATTCAGAGCTGACTATTAGGCTGCAAAAATTATTGCCTATACATTAAAAGCACAAACATGATTTGGATTAGAGGGCAAGAGACGTGCCTGACACCAGGCAATTTTTAGGCATCTGTAGTTAGACATGAGAAAGAATCAGTATGGAAGGTTCTGCTTGTGACTGCAGAGGGAGGGAAGGGGCAAGAGTGCTGTGGCTGTCCCTCAGCCGCTTGGAACACGCTTAGAGATCCCTCCAAGCTACACGAGTTTCTGCATTTGGGAGCAGTCAAACCAGGCATGAAGACAACATTCTGCTGTTAGATGATCAGAAGAGGTAACTGGGTTACTAGGTCTTATGTATACGGAAGTTTTTCACTTTGGTGCCAGTCTCCCAGCTTACCTCTTGCCTTTGTAAGGCACTGAATGCCACCTTCCTAACTGGCAAAAGCAGTCTGCAGCCTCAAACAGCCACCACCTTCACTACACTTCAGCACATACATTTATGTACTGGAATGGTCAGCAGAAAAAAACATGAACCAGGAGCTCAATAAAAACACAGCTGTTCTTTAAAAAAGGGCAGGGGGCAGGAATCACAACCGTTACCTTGGGACAGAGAGACTACAGTCAGAATTGCTTCTAAACAGCAACTGAAGGATTTTCAGGTAAGGATTCTGCCATCATACTCAGAAACTACCAATAAACACGGGCAAATAAAATGAGATATGGGTTGCCATCCACTAGTTTTTAGCCTCAGAAATTTGTTGTTAAAATGAAAAAGCAAGTTTCACAACACAGCTGGAACAAGATTTTCCTGAAGACCCTCCCTAGGTATTCCCAAAGAATACCAACACTCCACAGTCCATTTAAGTTTCAAGAATGTGCACTTCTAAGAATTACAATGATCTCTTTCAACTGTCCTTGTTAAATGACAGTAATTATGCCCATTCCTACAGAAAATCTTTTACATAGGAAATTAAGTCAAATGACATTAAAAAGCAGTATTTTAAAATACTTCCATGTGTAAGAAAACCACTAAATGTAATTTCCTGCATATTTCTGGCACTGTAAGTGGACTTGCATCTCTTATGAAATAGAATTTTGGCCTGACGTATTAAAAAAAATATTAATGCATGAATTTAATCTCTTTATAAAGATGAAGTCAACAGGCTAAAAGGACTACTCACATGTGAAGTAAAGTATGTTGGATGAGCCTTTGCAAAATCAGGAATCACATGTAATGCTTAATAATTTATCTGACAAAACTTCACTCCCCAATGGCTAAAGAAAGCTTCTGAAGACACATTTGCTTTTTCAAAGCTGACAGGTGAAGATTTTACTAATCACTTCAGAATTCAATAGTCCAATTCATAAGTATACACATCTGTGTGCCTTGTAAACTCAGCTATTACACAATCAAAATAGCCGATTTTACAAGATTACCTATATACTGAAATGCTTCCATTTATAATAGAGAGATCAAATTTCACATACCTAGAGGGATGCTTTCTCAAAATAAAAATCTTATTTTACTGTGCATTAAAAAAAAACCCCAAACCAACAAATAACAAAAAAAAACCCAAAGAAATTATCAAATGAAACCCTAGGAAGATAGATTTTTATTATTAAAAAAATATTTTTAACATTTTGGTTAAAATATGTTGCAGATGATATCTTACATCAATTTGCCTTTTTCTTATGCGGTTTTAACTTCAGCATATACTTTGGGGGTTTTTAGTTGCTTGTTTTTTGTGGGGTTGTTTGTTTTTGGGGGTTTATTTAAGACTTAAAATGCTTTGCTGTTAGAGCATTTGCCTCTGATTAACCTATGATATTTCAAAAAAAGTATAAGAAACACTATTATATAAAATTACTACTTTGTTAGACAAAATGGTATTAAGAAACCATTTTGTCTTGTTCTGCACATTAGAAATATATTACTCTGGAAAACTCTTTAAGTTAAATGTTGATCAAATACAATGTCAAACATTTGTGAAATGGTGTTTTATGCAATAAACACTATTTTGTGTATCAAGAAAAATAAATTGTCCTTTTCCCTGCAGCTAAACTTTATTCAACAGGCAGAACAAAGACAACAATGGAGTATAAAGCAAGTATTCTTCATGAAAATTCACTTAATAGTCAAGGCATAACAACACATATATCGGCGGATATAATACATGCAAATATACACAGTTTATTTTTAGTAAGCATATAATATTACTTATTAGCATTAAACAAATAATGATGTGATCAGTTATATTACTAGCAATTCATAAAATTCAAGTTCCACATGAGTCTATGCAGTAATTAATGGCATAAAAGTTTCAGCTAAGTATTATGTTTATCCGATTTATTAGACTTAATATAGCAATTTAAAAGACATCCTCAAATGGGATTGATTACTTACACTAGACTGAATTAATATACACCCCTTTTTTTCCCTAGCCAAATTAATTAGCTTTGAGACTTAAAAATACATTTTGTTAAATACACATTAGTCTAATAAGAGGTTAAAACAATGTTCGGAATTTCATGCAGATTTCAGCTTTCATTTGGCTGACTAAAAAATAAAACCCCTGTTAACCTCACTTAACGGATTTAGATTTATAAAAGCCTATTTAATGAAAAAATTCAGAAACAGTAGAACACTCAAGTATCCTATACTAATGAAAAATGTATTTGTCAAACCCATTTGTTTGAAGGTGGTTGCCATACTCTTATGAACAAGACGCACACTACTCTTTTAGAGATTTCCAAGGCAAGCTTGCATACTCTGCTAGGAAGAGCTAAAAATAAACTCGTGCTCCTTGTAAAATTTGTAATTTCTTCATTATGATGGAATGCAACAAAACATCTTGCCCTTGGGTTGCTCTGTTTCAGCCAAAACAAATGCAAATGGCTTGTCAGATGACAGCTGTTTGATAAGGCTCCTCTACAAGACCTGCATGCTTTACTTTTTTTCCGTGAAACTTGGGATGAAAGGCAGAAGGCAGGAAGAGAATTAATGTAGCATACAGTCTAAAGGCAATGCTACAACCGTGATTAAGTAGAAAAGTTAAAAGGCACAGATTTTCCACAGCCTTGCTGCGTGCAACCCATCCGTGTAACAAGTTGACAGGCCTAGCGCGTCAGCTCCATCATCCTCTCCGACAGCTAAAACGCAGCATTGCATCCCTTTTCAGAGAAAATTTGCGTCTGCACCATGAAGCGTTGTACATTATTTCTTAGCACTGCAGGGGGCTCAAGTCCATATGGAACCTTCACAAATATTACCACAGATCAAACCAGCGGCGTTTCGAGGCAGATTTGACATACCTATTTAAATGAACAGCAGGGGTCCTCGGGCTGCCTCAGGCTGTGCAGGAGAAAACCTCTGTGGAAAGCCTATGCTGCAGCTCCATTACTCAGCAAAGACACACTCTACATTTATCATTCATTTCATTTCTGCCAGGGCAAGAAGCTCATTTGCCCAAGGTCAACAACAAAAAAAAAGGGGGGGGTGGGGGGGGTGTTGAGGGACTGTGGGGGTGAGTTTTATTCTCCCAAAGAAATAAATGTACCTGACAAGTGGGGATTTTGGCCTTTGGGTAGGCAGAATGCAAATAAATATCAGATAATTTCAGTAAAAACACTACACCCAGTAAAGCTGTGCACTGAATTTGAGAGCATGGAGCTTATTTTTTTTGACAACAGACTCGCCACAGAACTAACTTTCTAAGACTATCCAATGAGAAAAGAAAATCTGACATGATTGTCCAATTAAATCTTTCTGCACACATTAAAAATGCTTTTGTCTTCTCTATATACATGAAGGAAACATGCACATCTTTCTATAAACTCTTTGAAAGAGATAGAAAATGCTAGCATCATTGATGGTCAAAGATATGAAATGTCTGTTCAACATCCACGTTAAGACTCCAGGTCTAGTGATGTTCTATTAGTCACAGCTTTTTTCATATAGGTAAACACATGCAGATCCTTTACTTCTGGAACCATACTAATCAGAAAAAGCCTTAAGTTTGCATGAATGGAAGAGTCTTAGAAAAACCAATTAAGCAGTTTAAATGCAAATTTTCTTCACACTGAATGAAATAGCATTTCCTACAGCTTTGCCCTTCAAGGGGAAAAAAAAAAAAAACACAAAAACAAACCCACAAACTAAACCAAACTATTTTCTATTCTACGCTGAATTTGCCTAAAACTAGACATTCTTGTTGCATATGCATTCGTCACTGCTAACCAGATACCGCCTACAAGAAAGCATGTGGACTATTCAAACCTAGTCCACAGCTAGAACTGTAAAATAAACCAAAAATTAACAGTGAGAACTATTATGTAGTCTGCCCTCTTAAATGTGATATAAAAACACCCCAAAAAATGGATATTGTGACATAAAAATATATATTTCATTTAGCTTCAGTGATGATATTAAGGCCTACAGTGAAAACATAAGTAAACTCAGGAGCTCCTGATATGCATCTCTACAGTAACACATACTTGACTGGGATCTAACATCACTTATCACAGATTATAACATACTTACATGCATTAATGAATAATATGCCTGCTTGCCAGTATAAAAGAGGAAGTGAAATGGTCGGCCATCTTCTCCCCACTGGATTTCTAATGAAAAGCAAGATTAGACAAGAAAGCAATATACTCACTAAATAAAATCCTCTGTATTTAACTGCAGTTATAAACCTCTTTCATAATACCTATTATCTTTTTAAATATCAGAGAACAAAGACATTTTACAGGTGCTCAACCTGTCTGAAATCTGACGATTTAGACTAGCTTGTTAAAAACCAATCTCCATCTGCAATTATAACCAATTTAATATAATGTTTCTAAATATTGTTTAACACGAGGGAATCCCTCATGTACATCCTAAATAAACTTTCAAAGACTGCATAGTTTGTATTACAGATAGAATTATCCATTTTAGGACAGGAAGAAATACAAACTAAGACAACTGAAATCTATATAATGACTGTGAAAGATTAACAGCTCTAGAAAAATGGTGCTTTAAACCCAGAGCAAATTTTTTGTTAGTATAATCCTTCTAAACTAAAGCAAGTATTAGTACAATTGCCTTTTGCAGGTAACACAATTGTATCAGAACTGGGTAATTTTAGGACTTGCTCATATTGATACACTTGTATGAGTAATATATAAATATGAAGACCGATCCTATAGCTTGCATAATTCATTCGGCAAGAAAAAGTACATTGCATATAATTCAGCACATCCAGTTTATTTTGTTAATTAAAAATCTCACTTAAGGATTAAAAAAAAAAAATAAATCAACTTACAGGGAAAAAAAACTTTACATGAAAAAGCCATTTTCCCGTTAAAGTGACAAAAAATAACCTGAGAGCTCTTCACAAATTGAAATGCAGAGAAAGTCCTAGCCACTTTATCCAGTGAAGTTCAAATGAAGCTGTCTATAAGCTATAGACAAAAATAAGACTCCAAGAACCATGATATGTATTGCATTAGAACGTTAAAACATAACACAGCAGAAGCTGAATGCAAAGATGCAATACTTACTAGAATAGAAGGTATACAAGAAGCTTTTATCCACACACACTAGTCACTAATATGTGAATTTCCATGTATGCAGTGAAACAGACTTTCCATGAAAGTCTATTTCACTGATATTACTGTTCAGGTAATATTCTGAAGTAAAAATTTGCATTTTTGTACTTTAAAGTTATCAAAGATGTAATGCATAGACCAGACAAACCTGCCTTAAAATAAATACTTAATTGCAAGTGTTATTTTTGGATATAAATATAAATACACACATTAATACTAATTAGTCCTTACACTCCTCAGGACACAGCTAGTAATTTCAAAGAATTCTTTAGTCCCCAGAATATAGAGAATAGTAGGTTAGTTTTGCTGTAAAACAGCCCTCGGATTTTTGAAACTGCATAATGACTAACTCCCTCCTACCTTTCTGCTTCCTACTTTTCACTTCACAATACTATGAAATTATAAAATAATGTATCACACCATTTGAAATCTGAAATTCAAAAATTTCAGATAATTTAGCTTTATTAAAGACACACAAAGCCTAAAAAATATCAAGTATCAATTAATTCCACAAACAGGAAAAGGACAGAGTGCCAAGATTTCCACTTATAATCAGATGTGTCCATCTTAGACTTTACAGTTCAGTGAATGTAGAATTTCACACCCATGCCACTAGTTCATACTAAACACGAGTAAAAAGTGGCCCACAGGTTTTGACATAACTTTATGTCAAATTAATTTGGCAGTTTCAGTGAAATTCTTGCTGACCAACACACTGGCATATCACTGACAACTGGGACTTCAAACAGCATGTATGGAGCAAGACCAAAGAGAGTACAGGCGTCAGTGCAAAGTTACAACTTTCAGGTCAAAGCCGAGACATGACCTGGGAGAGT
Source organism: Psilopsiagon aymara (assembly GCA_024733675.1). Taxonomy (NCBI): domain Eukaryota; kingdom Metazoa; phylum Chordata; class Aves; order Psittaciformes; family Psittacidae; genus Psilopsiagon; species Psilopsiagon aymara. The sequence continues at coordinate 24,078 of JANRGW010039102.1, forward strand.
TTCCACTCTCCCTATTCTCTCAGCAATTTCAAAGCTGTAATTTCTAAGCTTTTAGAGCAATGAAGTTACCAGGAAAACTTTGGTTTAAAATAGTATTAATGAATATTTTATGCCTGTGATAGACAGCTCTGACAAAAAGCTACTGAATTCAACAAAAGGTTTTCCCATGACTTCAACAAATTCTGCACGTCATCCTACCTATTGTTTATTTTTATACAACAAAAAACATTTCTCTCTAGTCAGTTAACAAGATGTCTGAAAAAGAACACTGGTATTCCAGAATCTAGCAGTACTTTTTATCCTGAAACTAAAATATTAGATCAGGCTTTTGCTGCTTGTGTCTTAGCAGTTATTAGGAACATTGGAAAAAAGGTGAATCTGTGAAAATAAGAAATTACGCATATGCAAAAATTCTAAATAATAATAACTACATCAAAAATAACAAAACAACAAATTATGAACACTTACTCCTCTGCTCTGGAAAAATTTCAGTAGGATGCTGTGAATAAACAAACAAACATCAGCAAAAGGGAAAAGTTACTTAAAACCATGCTACAGTTATTTAGAAATGTAACTGGAAAAACCTTACCTTCATCATGGGCCTGGCTCGTTTGTCAAATAAGCCAGAAGGAAAGAGATAGGCAATAGCTCTCTGAAAACAAAAAGACAGATCATATACGTAACTTTTTTCCCCACAAAAAAAGCATCATCAAAATACTTCCTACGTACTCTCCCATAGGAAAAAAACAGTGTAACTTTTGTAAGAGCAAGCAACAAAACCAGTAAGAAAGAATGACATACACATGCTGTGCTGAAAAGCACATCATTTCCATAGGAATCCTCGGGAAAATTTAAACCTTCTTCTGAAGTCTGCACTCTACTGTATCGGAATAAAGTGAATTTTCTTCTTCAGTTTAGTTTTTCTGGTATGCATTTACCATAATTTACCAGAACTACTCTACTGCAAAGACCACCCTTATACACACAGCGATTTTCTCCAAAATTTCAAGTGCTGAGAATTCTAGAGGAAATCACAACATTTATCTTTCTGAAAATATGTTAACAGACCAAGCATGGAAATTTTACTTAAAGCAACTGGAAAAGCAAAGTTTCATACACTCAGAATCCCAGTTTCTACGTAGTTTTCTCTAGAAGTCTAAAAGCAGCGGTTGTAGTGGCAGTAGAAGACATTTTACATCGCCTAAGTAAGCATTTTATTGACCACTGAATTTGGGAATTGCTGTGCATCACTACAATCTTTATTGAACTTCAACTGCTCAGAAGACAGACTTAACATGACATCTTTCTTCTCCTTAGATATTAAAGGGTTTGCTAAAACAACTCAGAAAAACATGACATTCATTACACACTCGTTGTTTACCACTGTTTTCACAAAGTGTATCATTTGCTTTTACTTAACCAGTATCCACCACTATTCATGTGATGCACAAAGTTAGTATTATTTATCCAACAAATAAAACAGGCACACCAATATTTCACATCCATTTCTGTTCAACATCAACTTGCTCGCCCTCTACAGCGTAACTAAAACATGATTTAAAAAAGCAAAAGCATGCATCTGTGAGAGCTGTTTATTTCCATTTGTTTTAAAAAACAAAACAAAAAGCTAGCCATCAAAAACCCCCAGAGGCAAGGGTCTGGCAAGAGTAGCCAACTTCAGACAGTGAGCAGTACTGCTTAAGACAGAAATCTTGTGCTTGTACAGTAACAGCGACTAACTGAATAAATCCCTCCAGCAGTGGTCTTGTTTATATTTCCATTAGACAGTACAGAAAAGTAGAATTACAATAAAATCAGAGTTCAAAATCTTAAAAAGAATGGCTCTTTGTTGGTTGGGTTACCTTAGGGCTGTAGCTTGCTGATATTTTTTTCCATGGACATGGAGTGGTTTGCCAGTGCTTCAACTGATTTAATATGCATGGAGTGTAAAAAGGTCTAACTTATTACTTTCATTAATCCCCTACTGGCAATCTGAACAGAAATTTTGAGAATTCCGAAGCAAACAAAAGGCTTAACTTGATTTTATGAAATGGTAATTTTGTTTCTCTTAGTGACTACTGTATTCCCATTTGTTATTCAATGGGCATTTTATGCATACACACAGTAGGTGAACACCTATTTATGAAGAAATGGGGATTAATTATGATGGCAATAGAGAAATCAGCTGTGAGCCAAATGATGTTAAACAAACACCTTATATAATACATTAACAGAATTTATTACAGGATACTGAGACTGACTGCGTGGGTACTTAAGACATAGTCTTTATACAAGCATTTCCAGAATCTCCGTCAAATTAGCTACTGTAACTATGACACCTTAATAAATGCCAAATACAACAATTTAACATTTATAATGAATAGAGTGGCTGCCACTAGAGACCTTCTACTTCTAGGAAGTGTATTTTATATTGCTTGAGTGTATACCAGTGTCTTTGACATCAAAGCATAAACAAACCCTGCATTAAGAAATCCTACCATATCCTTTCAGCTCTCCACACAACTAGCCAAAGAATAGTTCACGTTGTAAGTTCACTTTTTTCTTGTTCTGAAATAAAAAGAAAGCAAGTCCTCCTGCCTTCTCCCTTTTTATGGGACTGTAATCAAGGATGGAGTATTTGTCTTTACCTCCCATTAGGAACTATGCTGGAACGGAACAGATTCCAGTTCAACTCTATTCAGAAATTTCTGCTTAATTTTAAATAGCTGCGTCCTCAGGCTGTACTTCTAGCAAATACATAGCATATCAGTCAGCCTCTCGGAAACTTCATGTATAGAAGCTGATTTTTGTCCATGCAAATGCTTGTTTTGTAGAAAACAAGCATTTTGGAAAAACCTGTAATTCTCAACACTCATGTGTACTAGCAATAAAATAAGATGGTGGAATGGCATCCTTAGGAATGGCATCAGAATTAGTCTCTCCAAACTGCAGCTGGAGCACATAAATAACCATGAAATATTTTCCTGAAATCTTTTGACAATGCCTTCAGATTTGGATCACAGTCTTCCTTTCAGGAATCTCCATGTCTCAAGTCAAAATTCCGTATAAAATTAACTGCACATTTTGCATTTTCCTGAACATACAAGAAGCAGGTGAATAACCCTCTGAAAACTTTATAACCGAGGTTTTAAATGGTAGCAGTAAAGTTCCCAAGAAGCCTTTTAGGTTTAGCTGCAGTATTCCATTCCAGAAGTAGTTTCCAGCTATAGGGTCATGGCCCATATCCTCCTTCTAGTGCTTAATTTGACTTGAACTCTGGATGAGAAAGGAAATGTCATGCTGAATACGACCAAGAACTAAGCTCTTCCTTTTAGCTATGCAAGATTCATTCACCCTACTCTAGCCTCCACAGGTTCAGGACTGCTACTTCACAATCCTATTTGTTAAATCACACTGTTACCATTGTCTTTGGAAATAAAACACAACCCTCAAAAACAAAATATCCATAATATTTTCAGCAGAAACCCAATTAAAAATCCTGATACCTAATGTTACAATAGCGCTTCCGAAAAATCACTACACAAACTACTGGAAGAAGGTGGAAAGGGTACAGCCTGCTTTTGCTATGAGTTACTAAAAAAAAAAAAATAGCAGTTTCCTTTTCGGATTTAGAAGTGTGTGTTTTTAAACGCTAATAGTAAGCTACATGAGGGGAAGTGGGACCAGAAATTCAGTCACACCTTTAAAAATAGCAGATAGTAATGAATTCACATTAGTAACAACACGGTTTACTTCAGACATTTCTTAAACTGTGCTGGTGAACTTCACATTCCTGTAACAAACTGAAATTATATCCTCACTTGCTGAGGGACAGACTGAGTCTATATACTGCCCACAGGACCACAATGTCTTTCACCTGCAGCTGTAAGTTCGAATTCAAGCCAGTCTGAATAATGAGAACAAGCTTCCATAACTATGAAATAAATATATATCTCACAGTACCCTTCAAACATGCAAACCAATTCATTAAATAATCTTTCCAGCACTGCATATTGCACATTCTGACTTCTGATTCTCCTTCCATTCCTACCTATCTGCAAGCAGAGAAGTCTTGTTCACTCACTTCTTCAAACATCAGACTAACTGAATCAAACAAGTTCAGCTGGGTCAATAAGGGCTACTTTTTTATTTAAGTCTTGAGAAATTAAGAATTCAATACTTTAATTCAAATAGAGTTGACTGAGTCTTTGGAAATGAGACTGAAACAGTTCAGTCCTTAAAGACTCTGCCATAAGGAGGAGAGGTTTGGCAGGGCAAATCAATCTTGCCCAAGTGTCTTCCCATACTTTTGTTGGATCCACAGCTCAAAACATTCCACTGATTTTCACTGCTTGAATCATGTGCAAAGATAGCTATCTAAGTAACATCCAGTGAGAAAAGGTATTTTGTAGAGAACGTGAGAAGAAAGAAAAAACCAAAATCAAACCTCTACCCTGGGGTTCCCTTGCAAGAGCATCCTTTTTGGAAGGGGACTCAAGAATCCAGCTCATTCTTTTTTAAATATACACGAAACTTTAATCATCAAAACACTGAAGCGAGAAGTGACACTTTACACCATCACGCTTAATGAAACACCTGAGCAATAGCTGTTTCAGCTTCTTCTACTCCTCAACTTGATCACACAAGAGCCACTTTTCTTCTTAAACCTTGCCTCTTGAATCACGTTATTTAGCCTCTGTACTTCAGCATTTCTCAGACTGAGATGTTTGCTGGAACAGCTGTTTGCCTTTCTAACCACACTAGCAGTATACTTTAAAACTTCTCAGCATCCAAAATCCAGATATTTGAGGCAGAAACAGGAGTGAGCAAAAGAATGGGACGTGAAATGTTAACTCTGAAATGGTTTTATTCATTTAACAAAGGTTAAAAAAAAAAAAAATCCATGACACACCTAAGTTTGCCTTATAAAACGAAAGTCCTCTAACAGTTAACTACTAACATTTACTGAAACCACCCAATTATTTGTCACTTTATCTGAGTTCTGTTTCGGACAGAAAGAAATTTCAACTTCATAGTGACGTATCATTTTAAACCCATCACTTGGGGAAAAAAGAAATGCTAGCGTTATATGAAAAACCACCACCTTCTTTATTACATGATTTTTATACTAACTACAAATTCCAAACCAAAAGTTAACATCTTGTCCTGAGCTTGCAGGACACAAAAAAATATCAAAAACCTGTTGAAAGAAACAGTCATTATTCCCATCTTCATTTCAAGTTTTCAAAACCCTGGTCAACATAAAAAAGGACCTAAAAGAAAAAAAATACAGCAGTCATCAATTCAGATGGACTCTGAAACAGAAGCAAGAAAATACTGATGTAGAGATTGGCTCCACTGGGAAACAAAAATGTTGAAAAGAGCATTCTAGCTTCAACAATTTAAAACAATCCAGTATTTCTTGTAAGGACAATGCTGGACAACAGACTTCTTGCAGGTATGCATTTGCATTTTGTCTCAAATAGTGTATCTGACATTTCACATATGCCAATATTCATTCATTTCTAACACTGTGTTACTAAAATTTGAATGTTATTTAGAAATCAGATGTGTTGAACCACTTTTAAAAGCAACTGAATACAACCTGGTTTTTATTACAGTCCTCATTCATTAAACAAAACTATACCCTATGAGGAATGAAGTTTTTCCACATTTAACGTTTTCATAGTTAACGACCTTACTGACAGTTCTGAAACAATATATATGCTAGTGAAGATAAACATGTATTTTAGATTCAAATTATTCCATCTGCTTGAAACAATCTATTAGGTCATAGGTCAGACAACAAGAGAAAATGAGCACAGATCTCTTGCCCTGGAGTTTTACTAACTCTTATGTGGAAAGAGCATTACTTTAAGATGAGCTCACAGTTGGGAAAGCATTTAGTGACTGCATAAAAAATGAATAAAAAAAATACTGGGATATAAATAGGTCATGAAAATTAAGATGCTTTTCGTGTATTAATCTTACTTCGATTTCTGAGCTTTAAAGTAGAACAGAACTGACAGTGGAAAATGAAGGTAGGTTATTTACTATAATCATAAGTTAAAGTTAAATCACAAAATAAAAGGATTACAGACTCAACCGGGGAAAAGCACCAGGTCAGGACTGTAATCTCTATTAATTAGGTATCCCAGCTGGGCAGTGGGTATGCAGCTGTTAACTTGATCAATGACTTACCTAAATGTCATCTCTACTGATTCGCTTATAAATTACCAGCAAGTGAGACTAATGTACAGGTGCTAATTTATTTAAACTGTTCTCTGCAGTTCTACATAGCTTTATAAACTGCATCTGGCACCTAATGTTAGCTGTCAGTTGTACTTAGACATGCCTGTCCTAACGACTCTGTTCATTAGAAATGAGCACAAATTATGAAATATTGTGAAAAATGATACATCAAATGGAATGGGCAAAGCAAATCAATTACAAGAACTTCATAGCACATATTCACACATAGGAGAATAAAACATCCTAGCTTCAGAGTGAGGTCTATAATACCGATTAAAAAGCAATTGGTAGACTTCTGCAGAGTTATATATCAATTTGCTGGATTTTTTTTTTCTCCCCCAGAAATACAGTTGTAATGCACAGCTTAACTTTTCATTCCTAAACAAACGTATCGGTATGAGGCAATTCTGCTTCCACAACATCCAGAAGGATTAGCAAGCAAGTCAACTGATTTTCCTGCTTAAAACTTCACAAGGTTTAGCTTTTACTAAGCTATACCTAAAACTCCAGTGAAGAACAGAATCCCGTGATGTCTACTTTAGAAATACACTGCACAGGCTGATTAACAGAAGACATGGAGGTATATAAGCACTCATCAGAAAGAATTATTACTATGAAATGTAAAGTTTGATAATTCTCCTGCCAGTGCTTAAGCTGCTTTTATATGTTTGTAACAGAAATTTAATTATGCATAGCAGACGCTATTACACACACTAATTATTTTCCAACACCTGATAGAACACGAAGAAATTAAGTATGTACCATAGATACTTGGTAACACTGAACAGAACATTACTTTTTTTACTCCAATTCTCTATCTTTTCAGAAATAGACTGCAAAGCAGTCCCATACCTGTCACCTGGACTACATCTGTAAAAACTTGTTTCTAGAATGTATCTAACTTTCACTAATGATGAAGCTCAGTTAATTTTTTGTAAACTATCAGATTTGTGGATTCATAAAGAAGAAATCACTACTTAGATCTGGTCATTTTCAATTTCTTGCAGTCTTGTAAGCCATCTGTAAGCCTTCTCCCTAGACCCTATCAAGGAAGGAAGCCAGACTGCAGACTGATGCATTCTCCTACTGTTAGCTTTTTAGGCAAGCAAGCAGAACTATTAGCAGCAGCATCGTACTGTACTACCATGGGAGTATTCTGGTGGCAGTTCTGTGCATGAATACAGAATACAAGAAAGAACTCAAAAAGATAAATATCATTAACGGTAAAAAAAGAACATCTGAAAAATACAGGAAAAGAAACTTCTATAGGCTGTACAGAAATAACAAAGCCAATGTAAAGGAACAGGCTGCTATTACTGCTGACCCAGATGCTTCTATGAATACTTTTACTGCTGACAGGACCTTATCCACCCTACACCAAGACTGTAATAGTCTCTGCATTGGCACTTCTCCATAGAAGAGCAAAGTGACATCTACAACTCTGAATAAAAGTAGCTGCAATATTACAGCAAAGCTTTGTACTCATAAAGCTTGATTTCCTATGGATTTGTGACTTGAAGTCAAGCTTTCCTCATGGATTTTCTGGTATCTGATAAAACTCAAGTGTCATTTCAGCCTTTTTCTCAGCAGGTCATTAATTGCATGCCTCTACTGTGTATTTTTGGAGAAGTTTTCAAAACTTACTTTTGAAGCCTGTCAAATGTATTTGAAATCAGCCTGTATCACCACCCACAGACTTAGTTCTTTCTTGGCACAAGCATGCTGTCAAGACCTCTTGTGTGGACACAGCTATGCTGACAGAATCTTGCCACTGAGAGAAGCAAGAAACTCCTCACCTTGAAAAAGCTAAACCACACACCCCCATCATTTTGCACATACCGTATTGCTATGTCTACTCCAAAGGCCCTGCTGATATACTGTGCTGCCATGGCTATAGTAACAGTGCTACTGCTGTACAGAGAAAGCTTCAGCCATGAGACTTCACTCAGCTTTACCCAAGAGTGAAAGTCACCAAATGACATTTCTCCTCCCTACCTCTGATGCATGATAAAACAAGACAGAAGTGAAGACCAGGTGGGACATAAAAAATTTTAAAAATCCATGCAATGAAACATTTTTCTAAGTGAAAGGGAGTATATCCATACACGAGCCTAAATGACACAGAGAAAGAGGAGGCCACCTATCCATCAGTTGTCAGAGGGAATGGCAGTAAAATAGTATGTTTGGAACTACTGATACAAATTTAAATTCATGTCTATATTAATCTCTAAGCTAAACCAGAGTGTCAGTTGTAAAACATCCTATAAAATTTAATTTGCATTACCACAACTACAGTATCATACAAGAAAACCTGACCTAAATATACACAGCAGGTCAAATTGCAGGTAAACGTTTTAAAGTGCTACATAAACCTTTACAGTGCCTTTTATAACCTCAGATCAAGGGTATTATCCATTAGTACTTTCAAAAAGAACCTACTGTGCTTAAGCAAGCTATGGTATACACCCCTATACTATGTCTGACCTCACATGGTAGCTGGGGTAGAATCTATTCACAGTCACAATGTTTGCAATGTATAGTAGCATTCTTTCTTATTCTGACAGTTTGATTAAAATTCACAGAGAGCTGAGGGGCTCATGCTGAAGTAAAGCGCTTTCAATATCTGAAACTCTACAGTAAATTACTTCTCCAACAGAGCAACTGTACTTACATCAACATCCTCTTGGGTAAAAGTTTCTGGATCTTCTCCCATCATGTTGGCTAAATGTCTCTTTCCTAGGTTGAACTCTTCAATCTGTTTTTTAATAAATTCCTCTGTGTACTTTTCAGGTCCTGAGGGTCCTACATTTTTCCTCTGCACTGCTTTAGTGGTATAGATTAGCCTTAACACCTAACACACACACACAAAAAAAAAAGTGAGATTCATTTTATATTTTTGGCACAGTGAGCTCTAAATAACATGAATAGTATAATAAGCCATTCATACCTATAACAAGATTCAACACACTATTGTAATAAGTTAGATAAAGCAGTGTTACTCATGAAACCATTTTCTTCCAATTGTTTAATGCCCATAAACAGATAAACATATTATAAAAGTTCACATTTTCACATATTACAATTAATTCTGAAAATTTTTCTGACAGAAAGAAATGTAGCATATGTCAGGAACATCCAGCAGAAGCAAAACACAGCACTGATCAAGAGACACAGTCTTCAGATAAAAATCTATCAGTAAATACACAGGTTTGGCCTTCACCTATAGGCATCCCATAACAAAGTATGAAAATAATCTGTGGGGCAGCAATCTAGTGGCTTTCAGAAGTATGTGGGTGTACAAATAGTACTAATGGCTCTGAAAAGGTTATGGAGTGCTCCTTCTTTGTTCACAGTGCCAAAATAGTTCTTAGGCTATTTCACTGTCTCAAACAGAACAACCAGAAAACTAGTAGGTCTCACCACAAATACTAGCGAGCACCATTCCAGCTCAGAAGTCATTCGATCTTTGTGAGATACAGGTTTGGCTTTTTTTCTATCAAGAAATCAGTAGTTAAGATGACTGATTTCAATCAAGCAGTCTGCTAAACAGGAGCTTCACTGACATAGCTATCTATAATGTCCCAGTTCTGGCCTACTGCCAATATTATGCACTATTTTGCCTTTCCGATGATAGCATTAAAGTCCTCTGCAGCTAATTATTCCACAAACTGAATGAGAACTGATTATTTGTGTGGTCTTCTGTGGGTGGGAGGAGGGAAGGAATTACAAGTGAAAAAGCTGTGTGGGCCAGAAAAGAAAAGACAGGAAAAGAATCACTTCTGAATCACAAAAATGCCCAGTTGTGTCCACAACATAGTACGCTGAAATACTTCTCTCCAGCTCCTTCAACACGACATAGCTCGGCTTTGTGAGCAGGCAGTGCCATTTCACAAGGCAGAGCAAGCCCACTCTACAGTCAGCCCTTACCAGCATTCTTTCCTCCATTCCCTTCACTTGCCCTGCACCATTTCTGGCACTCAGACTCTTTTGCAAGGCAGCTCAGGTCCCTACATGTGGTAGAATCTCTGCTCCCTCCCAGTGAGTGGCCAGTACTCAGCTGAGTTGGTTAAGGCCAAGCAATTCAAAAAAGGCTCTGAGAAGAGACAAAGTTGACATGAGGTGGCTGAACCACACACAGTTTGGAGCACGGAAGTAGAGAAGGAGTCCTCCCTTTACCTTCATTTCCATTCAGCAAAATTACTAAATTTGGTCTGTGTTCCTGGAGCTGCATCCCCAGCCTGCCTTTAGCCAAACGTTAAAACCCAAACACACACAACAAAGCAAACTATGTTAGGGTCCTCATGAGGAACAGAATAAAGCTAGTACTTGAAACAATTCAACATTCTCCAGGTCCCAAGAATCATCTTTTCCACAATTTAGATACGCAGACCATTTTGATGGATTTTTTCCTATTTCAAGTTAAGCTAATATGAGCAGCATATAATACTTGCTATCTTCCTGTAACTAATTATAACATAATCTTCAAACCCAGCTATAACTAAAATTATACATGTCTCGTTAAAACAAGATTAGATGGATATATTTGCAAGACAAACAAAAGTGGATCAAAATTCCACCTTCTGTTAGTAATATGAGTTACCTTGCATGAACTTCTGTGACTAGAATCTTTGGGTGCCCCCTATTACATAGTCAAGACCTACATGAGCAGGAAATGAAACACAGCTATTCTTGTATTTCCACAGAGCCTGGCTAGTACTCTGGACATCTTGCAACCCAAGATGGACTGATCAAACACACATCTGTAAAGCTATTACAAACAAAATTACCTGTCCAGGAGTGTCTCCAGCTTCAATACACAAAAGTGTAACAACCTTACTTACAATTTCAGTTTGGAATAAAGACTACAATATCCTGCCCTAAATCTATGTATAGTACATGCCTATGCTGCAGTATCAGTCCTATGAATTCAATAAGGTTTGACACAGCTGGCAAAGTAATCTTGGAATAACAAGGTCATATGATATGAAAAGAACTGACCTTCTATGCTTTTACAACCTGACATAAAGATATGCCCCCCAAGGTATGTTCCTCAGAAAAGTAACCAATACCTCTGCCAGAAAACATTTAAAAACAGCTCCAAGGCAGAATTTGGTGCTGAAGAGCCCGCTGTTGATTTGTTTCTTCACAGCTTATATGTATCATATGCAATGCTAGTCCTGGCTGCCCCCCCCCCCCCCCCCCCAGTTTTTTAATTCATATTTTTTATGAGGTTACATTAATATATACAGAATTGAAATAAAAACAATCAAAATTTAAAATGCACACATTTTTCACAGGCCAGGCTCTGGTGATTTCCTTGGAAAGCAGAGGCATGCCTGCAGATTCCCTATTCTTCTCTCCTAGTCTCCTCAGGAAAGAATTCAATTCATCTTCTGTCTTACTTGTCTTAATAGTAACTAACTATTTGTAATTCTTTTTAATGAACATATGATTCCTTATTATGTGGCCCAAATTGCTCGCTCTTTCTGCTATGCTTTAAATAGAATACTTTAAAAAAGACTGCTTTCATCTCATTCCTGTCAATTTCTATTGTAATTTTCTCATTTTTGTCCTCCTTCCCTCAAGCTATTCATACTCTTCCCTAGTTTCAATTCATCACTAATCAAAAGTCCCTGGACACACAAACTGTTCATAATTAGAAAACAGCCTCTCATGCAAACTAATACCTACTGCATTTGGTACCTCTTCTGGCATAAGAGTACTATTTCATGGGTGGAACAGGCAAGAACTGCAAAGCATAGCTAAATGCTTCTGGCATTTCAGTCAAACAAGAAAGTGTGCTCTCCTTTCTAGAAGCTTGCATTCACTTCTTACGTGTTTCATAAAGCATTACTGCAAACGGCAGCCTTGCAATTTTTAAAATAATAATGGTTATTAACAGCAGCCCTGAAATAATAGACTTCTGACAGGACAGGGGAGAAGGGAAAGCCTTTACTTCTGGATGCAACTCCATGGTACTAACGCTCCCTTCCCAACTCCTTCCCAAGCAACCTAGCATTAGAACAGCTTGGCAAATCCTGATTTTCAAGGGAGACTATAAATATGTGAAAAATCAGCTTACAAATATTTGCCTTAGGAAAAAAGGCATTTTCAGACAACTTCAACTTCTTGAATCTATTTTTTTCAAGAAGACAAATAATTAGAACCTTTCACTTGTCCTGTTGATTTTGCTTCACTAGAGTTATATAGATATAACATCAACACATATCACTAACAGAGGAATCAAGCTTCCTATACTTTTGGAATGCAAGGAAAGGAGAATCAGAGACAGGAGGCTTTAAGTCGAGAGAAACATCATCCATTTGACAACAACAGATAGTTACAGAGACAAAAGATGACACCAAATGATATGGCACACATGCAGTTGCACCATTTTCATGCTGCTTCTATGCTCTAAGCTGGCACACATCAACCATCGCCTTTTCCAAAATCACAGAGCGCACAAATTTGTACCAAAAAGTTATCCTTGGGAGGGAATTTCTTTAAGAGATGCAGAACTGGAGCAGTATAACCATATCAGCATGCAAGACAAAAGGTGCCCTGTGTCCACTGCTCCAATTATTGGCACAGTTAGCGCTGCTGAACCCAGCAGACAAGATACTAACAGTGGTCTTCCAGTCACTTCTTGCACAAGAAAAAACATGTATTATGTAGCAGTCATACAGAATGTAAATGTTCAGACCCATCCCCAGTTTCTAAAAAATTACATTTCATTCAATAGGTGACTTTCTGCTTTTTAGTGTGCCATTTTACAAAAATGTGGTTTATTTATTTACAAAATATTTACATAACCTCAGATTTCAGCCTAAGAAATAATTACGTGAATCAGAATCAGAGTTACATTTTAAGAAGCATTCTGTAAAACACTTCAGAAAGTATCACAAGCTGTCAGCAAATATGCATAAATGATTCTACATTATTTTTTATACCCAATTTCACAAAGTAATTAATCAGAAGAAACTTCTCAAAATAAAGCCTCTTGACAGGTAACTGTAAAACTGTACCTCCTCCACCCAGAACATTTACTTTCTATACCTATTTGACCAAACCTGCACATTAAGGTTTGCTTATACTATATACTATGGAAATAAATGACAGCTCTAAATGTATGGATACATGGCAAGTGGTCAGATGTGCATAACTGGGAACAGAATTTAGATATAGCTGATTTGAGGCACCAAAAGGCTCTTCAACTGCAGCTCAGTCAAAAACTGCAGAAAAAACTATTCCATTCCAAGTACGTAGTTCTGAAAGGCAGTCACCAAAGTGCTTCCATCTCTTTCTGTTATCAGTACCTATATCATCGACAGAGATTTAGATACAGTACCTGAACCAATCATATTAAGTAGCACATATGGTACTCTGAAATCTGAGAACAGCTATTCAATCACATCAGAAGTCAGTAACAGCAACTCAGCTAGATCTTTTTTTTTGTCCTTAGAAATTGTGCTAAATCTCTGCATTTGCCTATTAGAAGAACAAGAGACTAAACCTGTTGCTCAGTCAAGGCTAAGGGGACTGGAATTACAAAGTTTCTCTCCCACTTTCTCTCTTTAAGTGAGACACTTTCAAATTAAAGAAAAAAAAAAACAAAAAAAAACAAAACACACCACAGAAAATTCCCAAGAAATTAAACTGTTTCCCCTACTAAGATAGACAAGATGTAATGAACTAAACTCCAGCAAGAGATTTTTAGGACTGCCATTATAAAAAAAGTTCCCCAGCAGTAAGGGCAGGTAAGTGGTGTGAGAAATGGCTATTGCAGGTGAGAACAAGAGTACATCAACTTATTGTCCTGTACTCAACAGCAACCGGTACCAAAGGCAGAACAAGAGGACAAAAAAAGTACTGACCATTTTCCCAGGACTCTCCCCCAGTATCCAGCAATCTGCAGTTCAAAGACATTCTGATATCTGGTTTTTAACAGTCCTCAGTGGAATTTTCTTCCAGGTTTTCTCAAGTAGCTTTTTGTATTCATATAAATGCTTAGTTTCCTAAACATCCTCAAAAGAGTTCCACAGGTTAACTACACCCAATGGAAGGAAGAGTTTCTAAAGTCTCCTGTGCCCTGCCTCCCATTAGATCCCTTAATATTACAGAATTTTGGGTTGGACCTCAAAGACCATACAGTTCCAACCTCCTTGCCATGGCAGGGACACCTTCCACTAGACCAGGTTGCTCAAAGCCCCATCCAACCTCCCTTGAACATTTGCAGGGATGGGGCAGCCACAACTTCTCTGAGCAACCTGTCCAGTGCCTGCATCACCATCATCACAGTGAAGACCCACCTCCTTACACCTAAATCTACCCTCTTCCAGTTTAATCCATTCCCCCTTGCCCTATCACTACCTGTTCTTAGAAAAAAGTCCCTCTCTAGCTTTCTTATTTCCTTTTGTTTACAGTTAGATGATCTGCATACAACTACAATCTTAGGTACTAATACCACCCCCACTTCGGAGGTTGGGGGCAGGGGGGGAGGTGTGAGAGGAGTAGACAAATGATCCCACAAGGCCCCTTTGAGCTCTGCCTTCTACAGTGACTCCCGCTTCGAGATCATTTCCTTATTTACAATACAAGTCCTTTTCAAACTCAAGTAGGTGCCTGCCAGGAGAGCTAAGGTATTGTCATAATCATACCTTTGATACAGGATTACCAAAACAACACAAACTGCTACAACTGAGAATGGAATAAAATGTTATTTTTATAATTACTCTGTTTCTCATTCCCTGCACAACTTAAGCACCTGTATTTGTGCTGTATAAAGAGCTACCCAGATGGGCACCAGGTCTTTATCCCTAATGGACAAAGTTAATCTAGAAGCAACCAATATAAACAGTTCAAATTGCTCCTTCTAGTATTACCTTTCATTTCCTTACTGCATCTATCTTCTGTTACTCTACAGCTTGGTTTAGTTCTGTCACTGAACAGTTCTTCAGCCCTTATTATCCTAAATTACTCTGTAACTGAAAGTGTCACCAGCATGCCTTTTTACTCACTTGCTGGTGACTGATTAAATATACATACAGGTGTATCAAATACCACTGCACAAACACAGAGGCTGTCCTCAATACTTACCAAAGCTTAGCTTTTTAATTAAACATCAATCAGCTGAACACCAGTATCTCTAAAAACAAAGGGGTAATAACGTTTAATCATAAGTCAATATACTTGTGGAGCACATTCCTCTCTCTGTTACAGGAAGAGTTCATTTCCTACTTACATGCTGAATTCAACGCAATTCAAGGTATCAACCTAAAATATCTAGTGGAAGGTGTTTCTGCCCATGGCAGGATCTTGGAACTAGATGAGCTTGCAGGTCCCTTCCAACCCCATCTGCTCTCTGACTCTTCAACTTAGTGTTAGCTTTGGTCTAGGCACTGCCCTGTTAGCTCTAGATACGTATGTAATAAATCAAGTCTTAACTACTCCTTCCATCAAGAAAGACAAGCTCGGCTCACGGCAGGGTTGACATGAAACGCGGCGCCGGCTCTCGCCTTCCCCAAAAGCCGCCTCCGCTAGGCCGCAGCCCCGCCGGCCCGGAGGCAGGGCCCGGGGCCGGTCCCGTCCCCGACCAAGCGGAGCCTCCGCACTGTCACCCCGGCAGGGACACCCGCGCTCCCCGCGTCCCGCGCCACCCTCCCGCTCGCCACCCGCCGCCGCACGGAGCCGTCCGCCACCGGGCGGGGCGGAGCGGAGCGGCGCGGCGGGAGGAGCGGCCGGGCCGGCTCTCACCTGTGCGCGCGG
>JANRGW010039104.1:0-16433 GCA_024733675.1 Psilopsiagon aymara
TGGGGCAGCCACAGCTTCTCTGGGCACCCTGTGCCAGCGCTCAGCACCCTCACAGGGAAGAGCTTCTGCCCAAGACCCAACCTGAATCTCCCCCATGTGAGTTTAAAGCCATTCTATTGCGACAGCCCCTGATGCAAAGCACATCAGGGTCCCTTTTCACACCCCCGTTCCAAGGAGATCCCTTCCGTGCCCACCAGTCCCAATCCCCCACCCCTCCGCAGCAGCATCCTCTACCCCGTGTCTGTTCCATCCCAGACCACTCACCGCAGCGCTTCCTGCCCAGGCCCCGCCGAGCTGGCCGGGTCCACAGCTCCCCATCAGCCACTCTCGCTCTTCGGACATGGGATGGTGCGGAACGCTGCGGGGATATTCCCGGGATTGTGTCCCCGGGATGTACTCATCGGGGTGGCCCAAGGGCTCAGGGTCCATCTGCATCGTGGTCAGCTCTGGCTTCAGCTGGGGCAGGCAGGGCTGAAGGACTGGGTCAGGAGCGGCCGTTGTAGCCTCAGCTCTCTCATAGGGAAAGCGCCCTGTGGAATGGCACCGAGGTAAGGGAAAGGAGTGGCTGAGTGAGGGATTCCCATCACCATGGACCTCAGACCACTGTACTGAAGGAAAAGAGCATGGAGCTCAACAGCATCCCACAGGCTGCGAAGGTATCCTGTGGGTGCCATCGGCCCATCCAGGTAACCATCCTGCACTGGACAATGCACAAAGAGAAGCTCAATAGCTTAGAATTTAATCTAAGTGACACCTGAGCTTGAAGATGCCATCAGCTGAGCCATCAAGGACAAACTAAACCCCAGCGTATCCCTTTTCTCCCTGTGACTGTCAGAGCACCCCAAACACAGACCCCATGGATCCAACACTGCCTGGAGCTCTCTGATCCCACCACGGAAGATACCCCGAAGGGCACCAGGAGAGGCTGCAGTGAAGGGTTTAAGGAATCCCTCAGTGACCACAGGAGCTGGGGATGAAGTTACCAGAGGCACCCAGCACTTCCCAGCTCCAACGCTGACAGACAACATAAGGGTTGGTGAGGAGAGCATGGAATGAGGACAGGATAATGAGGGAGAGCAAGTGGGTCAACTGGTTAGTTGGGTCCATTAACTGCGGCTTAATCCAAGGAAATGCAAGTATAAACATCCAGGTATGAAGCCCATTAACACCATCTGTGGTGGAGACCCAGCTCCTGGGAAACAGGGCTGGGATGGACAGAAAGGCTGGAAGATTCCAAGAAGCTGCACGGCACAAATTCCCAGCAGGAAATGGGAAAGCACCGCTTTGGTGTGGCCATCCCCAGGGAAACGGAGCCACAGATCCTGCTGGGAATGCTGCCCTCCGCCTGGAGAGGACTCACTCCCACCAGACAGGATGTCCACGTGGTGTGGTACATGGCACACGTGTCTCCAAGGGATGGATCATGGGATAGCTGCTGCTGCAGCCTGGTTTGGGTCAGCCCCACAGGGACCAGGCACTTGGGCCAAAAGCGCTGGGACTTGGCAGGAAATTCCTGCGAATTCCAGTGTTGGGAATCTAGAGGAGAACGTCAGTGTCTGATGGAGGAGATGGGGACCGTGAGCAAGGAAAGAGAGAAAGGGAGAAAGAGCACACAAGCCCATCCACTCATCTCAGGCAGGAGCATTAGGGTGCAAAGTGGATCACAAGCTGTAAGGGCTCTGAGGAGAGCAAGCTCTGCACCAGGGGCTCAGCCAGGAAAGGGCTGGAAGCAGCAGAGCTGTGCTCCTGGAGGGATGGATCTGAGCCCTTGGAATTGTGCTGGGGAAGTTCATTGTCCTCACAGCCGCTGGTGCGGGCGATGGTTGGGTCTGTGCTGCAGTGCTGCTCACACAGGGATGCTCCGGTCACTTACACGGAGCCAGGACCTTCCCTGCTCCTCCTGCAAGCACCTCGGGGGGGGCACAAGGAAGTGGGGGAACACAACCAGGCCGTGACCCCCGCTGCCCCAAGGGGTATCCCAGACCATGTAACACCGCGCTCAGCAATGAAGCCAGGGGGGCATTGGAGGGGGGCTGCTGCTTGGGGCTGGCTGGGCACCACGCAGTGATGGTGAGCGAGGATTTCATTGGCATCACTTGTCTTGGCTGGGGTTTAGTTCTATCTTCTTGATATTTTCTTTTTCATTCCAATTCATTACTGTTTTTCCATTCCAATTATTAAATAATTATTCCATTAAAATAAAAAATAAACTTTCATCTCAGTCCATGAGTTTTCTCACTTTTATCCTGATTCTCCTACCCTTCTGCAGGGGGTGAGTGAGGAAGTGGCTGCTGGGCTCCAACCACAACAGGAACATGGATTTCATCGTACAGCAAATCACCGTCTACCTTCATCCAACAGAAGGTAACGCAGGAACTTCGATTTCCCCTCCCTGCTCCACCAAATGTCAATGTGAGGAGCCCCACGCTCAGCTCCGGCTTCGCACTGATGCTGCTGCACCGGAGCTGCGATCGCTCTGTGGATCGCAGAGCCCATGCGCTGCGCTCACCTGGGGGCCCGGGGAGGTGACCCCGGACTCTGTGCTTCGCCCCACCGAGGTCCTCAATGAACTTCTGCTGTGGCAGCGGTGGCAGCAGAGCATGGGGGCTGCGGGCAGCACTGGGGGGGGGCAGCAGCCGGCGCGTGCTCCTGCCAAAGGTCTCTCCGGACTGGAAGCTGCACTGAGGGACGAAGCCCTCATAGCTGAGGAGCACCAAAGAGCGGTCATTGGGTGAGGTTGGATTTCTGCTTTAGCGCTTTGGCGCACCGGGAAGGCCGCAGCCGGGAGCGCGCAGGGGATGGAGTGCGCGAGCCCAGGGAGGGGATTGCACAGGGATGTGCCTGCGGGCAGGGGTGAGAGCTGGAGCAGCACGGGGGGAGCACGGAGCGGATGTGGGTGGTCATGCATGAAGCCAGGCAGGCGAGTGTGTGTTTGTACACGTGTGCGATTGTACATGTGTGTGCATTTGTACATATGTGTACCTGTGCGTGTACATGTGTGTTTGTACACGTGTGTGTACGTGTTTGTACATGTGAGTGCATTTGTACACATGTGCGCATGGGTGTGCATTTGTACATGTGTGTGTTTACATGTCAGCATGCAAACTGGCTCATGGATTTACAGGCACTTGTAGGCATAGGCTCAGTGCTTCTGTCCATGGGGGAATACAGAGAGCAGCCAAAGCAGTGCCTGTGGAGGGGAAAGCATCACAGCATCCCAGCCTGGTTTGTGCTGGAAGGGACCTCAAAGCTCCTCCAGCTCCATCCCCTGCCACGGGCAGGGACACCTTCTGCTGGAGCAGGGTGCTCTGAGCCCCATCCGACCCGGCCCTGAAGGCGTATTCACAGCGCGGGCTGCAGTCACTGGGACAGCCCCCAGTTAAAACCCCATTCGCAGTTAAACTCGGCTCTGGTTCAGATGCTCCTCTCCCTCCCTCTGTCTCAGTGGGAATTCCCAGCGACCCTTGTTCAATACTGAAACTCCAATCAAACTCCTGCAGGACCCTCCTCCACCCCAGGCCTGGCACAGGCAGTGCTGGAGCTGTGGCTCCATTCCGGAGTCCATCAGCACACATCAGAAGCTTCAGCTCTTCCCGGTACCACATCTGCTCCCAGTGATGCTATTCCACCTCTGCAGAAGAAAGGCAAAGCTGCGGGCTGCAATGTAGACAGAAACACTCACACAGAGAGCCCACTGCCTACCCAGGGATAAAGCCGGGTGGTGCTTGAGGCTCATGAGATGATGAGTAAGTACTTTCCCTTCCAAATACTTTCACCAAGAGCAAGCAGAGCCATGCATTTCCCCTTGGCAAGCGTTCCCACTTTGCATGCAGGATCTCCGCAGCACCTTGGTGGCTCATCCCCCCATTGATTTTAAATGGCTCTTGCAACATGGGAAAGCCACACCGGGACGATAAAGCTGAGCAAGGGCACGAAGGGCTC
Organism: Psilopsiagon aymara; assembly: GCA_024733675.1. Classification (NCBI taxonomy): domain Eukaryota; kingdom Metazoa; phylum Chordata; class Aves; order Psittaciformes; family Psittacidae; genus Psilopsiagon; species Psilopsiagon aymara. The sequence continues at coordinate 3,943 of JANRGW010039104.1, forward strand.
AGCCCAGGTAATGAGAGGGTGGCCGGGGAGCTGAGACAGGATTCAGTTCCTGGCAATTAAAAGCGAGGTGACAGCAGGAGCTCGGCTGAGTCAGTCTGGGCCCGCGGAGAAGGGATCTGCCGTGGAGCCAATGACAAGCGCTGAGCTCAAAGCCCTGGTGCTGGGGGTGGGATGGGTCCCAGGGGGCTGTTTGGTCTCCCCCTGCTCTTGTGCTTGTCTGAGGAGCCCAGAGGGATCCCCTGCCCCTGCAGCTGCTGCTCCCACCCCTCTTTGGCCTCCCCAGGGCCTCCCTCTTACCTCTCGCTCAGCCCCATCTCTGCCATCGCCACTCCCAAAGAGCAGCACCAAAACCTGCTGCACCGTCCTGCTCACCGGGAGGAGCTTTGGCCCCGGCCCTGGCCTCGCGGGGCTCCGCACCCTGCCCGGCTCCACAGAGTGGTCCATGGCTTTGCCCTTCCTGTGCCCCGCGTCCTTCCCAAACCAGCCCATTCCCTGCCTTTGGCTTCCAACGCTCCTCAGCGCTGCGGTGGCATTTTCAAGCCCCATCTCTGGCCGTTGCCCTACACAAGGGGCAGCGGCCGATGCTGATGCCCGTGTGCTCGCAGGCGCACGGGCACGGCCCATAGGACAAGCGGTGAGATGCTGTGATGCAGCATCCTCCTCCTGCCGGCACCCAGCGGGGCGCGGGGTCTGCTGCTGGCTCTGGGGGTGCCCTTCAGGCAGCTCCTCCCTGTGCTCAGCACCCAAAGCAGATGCAAAACAGCACCCGCAGGGGTGGCACCGCCAGCACGCAGAACCCGGCAAACACAGAACTGGGTTCCTCCTCCTCGCTTCAGCCGCAGCTCCTGTGTCTGCACCAGGGACTGAAGCTGCTTCTGGGATCTGTCTGCAGGCAGCGGTGGGCAGCGGAAGGGCTGAGGCTTTTGGAGGGGCAAACACAGCCACAGCTCCCCCCTTGCTCCTCATCCCTCCCCAGCCCCGCCAGGGAGGCGGCACACGTGGGGACACAGCACAAACCGTGCTCAACGCGCTCAGCACCAGGGCTTGTGTAAGCCTGGGGGGTGCGGGGCTCAGCCGCGGCCGAATCCTGCACGTTGCCGCGATGGGAAGGACCGATCTGAGCATCGGGAGCATTGCTACGGAAGGGATCAGGCGCCGCAGTGGCTGCAGCTCGGGGGCTGCCTGCGCCGTGGCTGCAGCTCGGGGTCTGCCTGCGCCGCACCTGCAGCCATGTGGGACAAACCCCCTCTGCCACAGCCCCTCTGCCCCAGGCACCATCCTGATGCCCTTTGGAGCCAAACCCCCGCTGGGCCAATGCCAGTGGCTGTGCACCAACAGACACTCGTGCAGTGGGGAGCGCCTGCACTGCTCATCATGGGCCACGGGTCCTCAGCCACCTCCGCTGCCATCCGTGTGCCATCTCCCAGCACGGAGCGCCAGGAGACCGCACACACTATTTCCCTCTGTCACCACAAAGCCAATGCAGTGACTTCTACCATTCGTGTCTTACCCTTTAACCACCACCTCATCACCTCTTACCGGGACAGTTTGGCTGCTGCTTTCCAAGCCTTTGGAGGAGAACATCACAAAAAGCTTTGGAGAACCCCCGTAACTTTGTATGAACCAGAGCACAGCATCCACAGCCACCGGCCCTCCAAAGAGCTCGACCCAGCAGCAGGGCTGTGCTCTGAGCACTTTGACAGGAGTGCATGATGTCTACACAAGTACCAATTCAAAGGAGGCCTCCAAACATCCTTGATGCAAAAGTTATGGCAGTTTGGAAGCCAACCCCTGCAGAGCTGCCCTGGTGCCATTTGCTGCTTAAAACAATGGGGGGGGGGGGAGGAAGAATTTTGGCCTTACCCTCAATGCACTATGGCAATGTCTTTCACTGCACCCTTTTATAACGTGGTGCTTCTCATGCTGGAGCCGTCTCCTTTGGAGCACTGTTACGTGAGGGTTTAGTCATGTCTTTCAAATAAAACCAACCAAGCAACTTCCCACGACTCAGAACTACTGATCCCAACCGATCAGTTTGCATTGAACAGACACTTTGGATGAACTTACCCAGGGATATGGTAGGGAAGGGAAGGGAAGATGCTCTTTTCCTTCGAGGCTTCCATAGCAATGTAGCAGCAGCTCTGGCTGGTGGGTGGTGGGAGGAAGGAGATGCAACACGAAGCAGTCGCCCAGGAAACCTCTGTGATGCGCTGGGAGCTGCGTTGTGTTGGCCTGACAACGCTCCCAGCTCCTCGGGTTCACCTGAGGAGCTCAGCCACAGCGCTGCCAGAATCATTTTAAGGTTTCAAAGGTACTAACCAGAAACCAGAGCTCTCATCTGTTCGGGTGCCTGCTCCTCCACCCGAAAGCTTATCTGAGGAGGTAAAATTGCTGCTTTGCCTCTCGCCCTTGGTGCCCAATGAGGGATCTGGAGTTTTCAGCCTTTATAAACGCACTGAGTTTGCCAGCTCCTGAGCAGCACCAAGGGATGGCCCTCTCCAGCAGCCCCAGGTCTGCAGTGGATGGGCTGTGAGGGGGTGATGGCTCTTCTCAGAGGTGTGCAGTGAAAGACAGAGAGGAGATGACGGGTACAAGATGCACTGAGGGGAAGGCGCAGTGGACACAAGGAGGAAACTCTCCTGATGGGAGCAGCACAGCCCTGGGGCAGGGGTGGCATCTCCATCCTCAGAGATCTTCAACGCCCAGATGGGCAAGGCCAAGAGCACCCCAATGGAGCTTCGTGGTCAGCTCAGCTTTTGGTGGGCAATGGACTAAGAGACCTACAGAGGCTGCTCCCAGCCCGGGTCTTCTGATTTTAACATGAATAAACTGCTTACTGAAATGCAGCGCTGTATTAATGACACCCAACAGCGATCCCAGGCTGCTCCAAGTCCCACTGGCCCAAGGGGGCTCAGGCCAGCATCACCCCAGTGCTTCCAGAAGCTCCCTTCAAAGCTCACTCCTTTAAATGACCGAGGGCTGCTCCTTCAAACCTGGGGTCCCACATGTACCAAAGAGCTGCTGAACAATCAGAGCAAGGCGCCTGGGTGAAAGAACAAAGTAGAAATCACTTTTGTCAAGGTTATCATCAGAATTTATTGATATGAGAGAAACTATGTCCACATGTCAAGAGGGGAACAGCATGTCCTGATGGAACAAGGACAGAGCCCAGCCAGGTGACCTTACAGTGCTCTGGCACCTCTGAGCTCCAAAGTACAGGAGATCACACACACGGCTGGCTGTTGCTGGGGACACTGGGACAGGACAGAAACACTCCAGATACACAGCCAACGTGTGGTTTGCCAGCACCCACCCCATGCCCACCGGCTGCAGCAGGGACCACACTGGCTTTGACTCCCATTGCCCAGCTCCAAGCAGACACTGCACAGGTATCAGCAGCTCCTCATGGCCCCTCCTGTCAAAGAGGGGAAAAATACCCATTTGGGGCTGAGATCCACCTTGGAGATGGGGTGACCTGGACCAGCTCACGTGGAGGTGCTGGGTCTGCAACGGGACAACCTGGGTCCTACCAAGTGAGCCACAACGGGGAATCTTCAGGACGGAGTTTGTCCTGCCCAGGAGCAGCCACAGCCACGCTCCAGCCTGGCACCCGCCACTGCAGCAGCAGGTTACTCCTTCCAACATAACATATAAATCAGATTCTAAGTGTTTGGACATTCCCCCTCGCAGAGCTCTCAGCACAGCCATTCACACTGAGCTTGCGGCCAAGCTAAGAACTATCTTGTTTTCCTTACTGGAAATAAACGCTATGCTGGATGCTGTTTAAAAGGCACCAAGTACTGAGCTTTCATCTTCTCCCAGCTTATGAAGTACTTGGTTTGGTCCTAAGTATCTCGCTAAAGGATTACAGAGGGAATAGCAGAGTATTCCCCAGGCACCGAGTAAATCCTCAATGGATTTATTGTAGAGCTGAATTCCCTCCCTCACTCCAAATGGATTTCAGAGCCCTCTAAAATCCTCCAGAGAATGAGCTGTTTGTGACAGGACAAACAGAAAACAACCCCAAGTTCAATGGTCTCGTGTTGTGCAGGGAGCACCCGAAACAGAACACAAACCCAGGCTAAGGGGATGTGTCAGCCCCACCTCCCGATGCCAGATTTGATCACAGCATGAAGGAGCCTGGGCCCAAGTGCATCTGCCTGGCCAACAGCATGAACCCTGCCACAGACCTGAAGAGGAACCACAAACACCCAACATCCATGGCAGGGCATGTGCACACACGTGTGCTGAGGGACCACCCGTACTCTGCTCCTCCTCTCCCATGAGCTACGGTAAGTGACATGGCACATTCTGCTCTCAGCCATTCGGTTTCACCAGATCCGAGCTCCCTCTGCACAGGTAACAGCATCGACTTAGAGATCTCATATTAATGGGTACTTATACAGGATTAATTGCACATCAGTCCATTGTGGCTACAAGTTCATTAGGCTAATGAATCTACATAGTGACAGTAGTACAGTATCAGCTACGTTTCAATACAAACTCCCTAGCCTAGCCTTAATCTGCAGGTCAGAAGAAGATCTTCCACCACCATGATCTTCCTACAACCTTTAACATTCATTTTCAAAGTTATTTTTCTAGAAAACAAACAAAATCCAGTGTGGGGAAAACGCACATATAGAACAAAAGCAGTGCTTAACAACCACAGGAAAAAAGAACATCAGCTTGGACTCTGGGATCAGCATCCTCTGTACACCCTGGCAGTGTTACTTCCAAAGGGTTGCTAAATGCGCCGTCAGTTCTCAAGTCCATAAAAGCCTTTCCTAGCTCTAAACATTTCTAGTCTCTCACTATACATATTGTCTGCAGCAAGAGCATACAGAAACACTTGCTAATGTGCACAAGACTTCCATTTGATTTAATGGAATAGTTTTAGAAGCCTGAAGTCTTTACTTGTAGAAAGAAATCTGTTTGTGAGGGGCAGCACTCTCACCGACTGGCAGCTTCTGTTCCACCCAGGAGAGAGCTCCAACCCCTCAAGGTTTTACTCATCTATGTCGCCCAAAGGTGTGTGGGTATGCAAGAAAACCCCTCTCACAGTATTCCCAGGAAATGATTCCGAAGAGGAGATGATTTTTCAACCAAATGAGATCCTCTGGTCTTGTGTGTCAGACCATGGCCAATAGAATGAGCAGCTGCCATGGACATCTCAACTTAAATACGGTTCAGTCAAGGGAGGAGAGCAAGGTGGCCTGACCATCTTCTGTGAGGTACAGGCAGAGAGGCACCAAAGTCACTCTGTTGTCAACAGTTTGTCTCTTTTTCCTGGAGTCAAATGTTTGATTCCATTTGTTCAAGCAGGAAGTGGTGAATCATGTCAAAAGTGGGACGATCTTTTATATCTCTGCTCCAACATTTCAACATCAGGTCAAACACGGGGTTAGGGCACAGAGGAGTCTGAGAGAGATAGATCTGAAAGGGAGAAAGGTACAGCTGTTTCAGTGGGTTTTCATACAAGAACTGAAGCTTCACAAAATGAACACCAAGAGGACAGTTTCACTCCAGGTTCACAAGACACAGCCATCATGCAATGCTTGAAATCCATTAAGCTTGAATCTGGTAGTGGAGTCTGGATGGAGCTTTGACGCCATCTCAAATGGCACTGCAGACACTTTGCCAACGGGTTTGATGAGCTGGTCACAAAACAGTGCTTTGTCCCCCAGGAAGCACAAATGCGTCAGAGAGATTTGTCTTCCAAGTGACAGCACACACAAATCAACCCCAAATTTACCACAGTAAATACTTCCACTCACCGTAGACAACCCATGAGGCTTTCTAAGCATCGTGTCAGCTTGTTAGCAGAGAGAAAAAACACTTTTTAGAGCTCATCTAAAGCACAGCCTGGCAGATCTGTTTTTTCCCCTCTCATTTCAGTACACATCTTTTAGGCTCTTCACTAAACCATTAGCATTCAGGAGACAGTGAATAAAACCTCCCATTATTCTACTCCCCTTAATCCTTTAACTTGACTGGTGCTAAAGGTGAATTTGGGGAGAACAGCAAACTGCTTTGAACTTGCACTTCACATTTTTGGGTGCAGTGATGCTCAGTACTGTGAGGGTGTCCTGCATCATCACTGGTGTCTATTGAAGGCAGTGGAGCGCACAGTCCTGCCTGGGAGCTGGTCAGCTAGGACAGAATGATACAGACAAGCCCTTCAAGCAGAGATGGCCAAAGGCTTCTTGGCATATGTGGAGGTATTCCAGAGTATCGAATCCCCGGGAACTAACAACTCTTCCTTCCCCACCTCAGTGCTTCCCGGTCTTTCACAGAGAATGCTAGCGGGAGAGAGATGGGAAAGGAAAATGCACGAGGATTGTGTAGCAGAGCCCAGAAAAGCCAAGGAGGACAGAACAGACTGAGACAGAAGGGGCTGATAATAAGGCAGAAGCACTGGACAGGACCAAGAGGTTCTTCCAGTGGGACTCCAGGATAGGAAAGCTGGTGCAATGAGCAAAGATAAAGGGGAAGAGAGGTGGGACACACTGAGAAGGTGAGTAACAGAAGCAGAGTCCTGCAGATAATGTAAGGCCAGCAGAAAGGCCCTGGGAGATCCAGCAGGATGTGGCCAGGTCAAGTGAAGGAAGGAGAGGTCGTGTTTGCTGTCTTACCTGCCTGCCCTGGCTCCGGAAGAACTCTCCTGTGTTCTCGATGACTTGCTCATCCGAGAGGAGGCTGTAAGGCTGCTCCTTACACAGTACGAACATCTCCCAGAGGGTGACCCCAAAGGCCCAGACATCACTGGCTGTGGTGAACTTGCCCTGTGAATGAAAGAATGCTGTCAGCCCAGGTTGCTCACAGAGCACATTCAGCAGAACCCATTCCAATCTACACCCTCTGCAGTCAGACACGAGCATGAAGAACTCATACATGGGAAGATGCTCAGAAGAAGAGACAGCAAAGCAGGTGACCTACTCCCAGCAGTGCACAAAGGCACTGAGGTATGACACGGGTGCTGTGGGGGACAGCAGCAGCATGTCTGTGGGACCCACAGGACAGCTCTGAGGAGGTGCAGATGTCACCAGGGCAAACCTCTTCAATCAGGAAGCAAGCATCAGAAAGCCAGAGACAACTTTTCCTCCTCAGAAAGCATCTGCAGTGGTAGCAGAATGGACTGCGGCCTTCCTCCACCCAGAACACAGCAGGGCAGCCCAGGGAAGATGTGAACAGGAAGCAAAGCCCTCAGGGTGAAAGCAGAGCCAAAGCAGACTCCAGACTCTAAGAGAAAGGCCAAGATAATGTTAATCTCTGCACATAAGAAGTCAGTGACAGTCTCCTCGAGTCCCTGTTCTCTGTCTTGGAAAAAGGTGCCCAAACTGGCTGTGTTTGGAACAATGTTTCTGAAGAAGTGAAAAGATGCTAAAGACTTCTCAGAAAATAACAGAAACCACTTGGGGGCTGTTTGGGCAGGAAATATGCAAGACCCAGATTGCCCACGTTTATCTGGCAACCCTAGCAGTGTGTCAGTGTTTGGAAGATGCTCACACAGCGAATATGAGTGACTTACAGTTTAGATGCAGCTATAACCAGAAAAATAGGGCAAACTTAGAAAAGCTTGGGCCTATCAGCCTTTATAGAACAGGTAATTGCAGTTGTTCTGGGTACTCAGAGTGTGTGGTAAGAAAACAGAACCAGGTCATCTCACCAACTCGTTTGAGAAAGAAATATTGGGCTGAATATTAAGGACCTGCCTCTACACTGGATACGTTTGCACTGTTGAATGTTCTCCTGAGGGGAAGACAGCAGGACCCCTAAACAGGAAACAAAACCCCAACCTCAAAACCTGACTTGGCACTTGAAACTCCAAGTTTTGTCCATGCTCCTTTCAGCTTCCCAGCTGGGGAAATAAACACAGAAAGGCAACTTCCTTACAATTGCAGCAGGAATCCTGAATGCCAGGCACAGAAGAGAAATTAGGCCCCAGATGAGGGCTGATGCCATCCACAGGGAACTGGGTAAGCTCAAGAAGTGGGCCCATGTGAACTTCAACACGGCTGAAGGTCAAGGTCCTACAGCTGGCCTGGGGCAGCCCCTGGTATCAATTCAGGCTGGGCTTGAAGGAATTGAGAGGGACTTGGGGGTGCTGCTGGATGAAAAGCTGGACATGACCCAGCAGTGTGGACTCACAAATGGTGAAACACTGGCACAGGCTGCCCAGAGAGATGTCAGATGCCCCACCTCTGGCAACATTCAAGGTGACGCTGGGTGGGGCTTTCAGCAATCTGATCCAATTGAAGATAGAGGGATTTGGACTCACTGACCTTTAAAGGTCCCTTCCAACTCACAGTATGATCTGTGCTCTATTTGCAAGGGCACACTCCTTTCTCAGCATGAGTTACATCCAAAGCAACCTAATGGACTTCTCACCTAGGACCATTTGTAGCACACATTTTGATGCCATAAGGACCTTTAGACATACACGTGTTACTGATTCAAGGGTGGAAATCAGAGGAAGGGAGAATGGTTTTGTGCATCCCTACCAGGAGGATGCTTTCCCAGGCCATCCAACGGATGGGCAGTACAGCTCTTCCCTGGATCCGGTAGTAATCCCCACTGTAGAGATTCCTGCTCATGCCAAAGTCTGCAATCTTGATGGTGTAGTTGTTCCCCACCAGGCAGTTGCGAGTTGCCAGGTCTCTGTGCACAAAATTCAGGGATGCCAAATACTTCATTCCAGAGGCGATCTGGGTGGCCATGTACAGCAGGTTGGAGTAGCTGCAGTGAAAGAAAACAAAGAACGATCAGTACTGTTGCCTACACTCAACAGTTTCTTGCATTTGCTGTGTTACAGTGACCTGTTGGTTTAGCTTTTGCTGTGTCAGTGAAACTCAGCTGTTCAGTGTCAGGCACTAAATCCCTCGCCTGCCAGGCTAAGCCAAGCTCTTGAGCTGCCAAAGCAGGAACAGACAAGCTGTCCCTGAAATTCAGGGCTCTCGGAATGTGACGTCCTTTAGAGTTTTTAACATCAAGTGTTACACTCAAGATTTTCAAGGAGTTTATGCAAAGCTCCAACTTTTGGCATGGAAAATTCAGCTGTACAATCTCAGAATCTCATATCTTAAAACCTGCTTAGCCTGGAATTCCGCACACTGCCACAGCAGCATGCTTACATTAATACGTCACAACATTAAAGAGACCTTACTTTTTAGTATGTTTAATATCACTGAAAATATAAACAGATGCATTTTCCATCTAAGATCATTTTAATGCCCTCATTAGCAAAACGAAGGTAATACCACTAAAGCAGCATGATACACGGACAGGGTTTGGACCATCTGCCTTTCAGCATTCCTCACACACTGTTATTCTCTGGTGTTTCCCGCTGTGGGTTGCCCAAGTGCTCCACACAACCAAGCATTTCTCACAGCAAATCTAATCAAGTGTTCACAGTTGGTATTTCTCTGATAAAAGTCAGAAAAAGAAAGTCTGTCTCCTCCCCCTCATGCTCTGGTGGCAGTGAGAGCAGCAGTAACATGTTATCTGAATTACACTGATGGAATGCATCTAATGATTACAGATCCGATCTATCTATTCTCTTCAATAGCTAAGCTATCACTACAGTATCTAATGATAATAGAGCAGACCTACCTTCATCAACAGCTAAGCTATCTCTACAGCATCTAATGATAATAGATCCAATCAATCTATCCTCACCAACAGCTATCAGTACAGTGATTCAGTCAGCCCCTCGCCTCACTAGAGGCTCTGTGCACGCTCGCTCCCCTCCCAGCCTTTCAGCACAGCAACCACCACGCTCAGCTAGGTGATACCCAGCCCAGCCCCAGTCAGCTCCATGCTTTTCCTGAACTAGGTGGACCTGTTGTGCTCAAGAAAAGGAATTCTGCCACCCACTTGTACCTTGTTAACCTGGTTGCTGGCTCTCCACATCGGAGGGGGCAGCTCCTCCAAGATCCTACATTCTCCCTTCCCCTGCTCTGCTGCAGTTGTCTCCTGCCTCAGGCTGTTGCTCTGCCCTTTGAAGCAGCCCAGCCTCTCCTGTCTCACCTGCACCATGGCAGGGTCCCACCTTTTGGCTCCCTGCCCCTCTGCTCAGCAAGCTCTGCAGGGCTCCATGTCTGCAGTGCTGCATACAGAGGGCAAGACAGGAGATGCTTCTTGGCAGAGTTATCCTCACAACTTGTTAGACAGCCAGAGAGACAGTGGAGAGATGCATTTCAAATACCAAACAGCCATAAGGACTTCAAAATGTGTCACCTCTCTGCAGGAAAGTGTTCAAGTATTAAGTGTTCAAGGCCAGGTTGGACAGGGTTGGAGCAAGCTGCTCTAGTGGAAGGTATCCCTGCCTGTGGCAGGATTGGAACTGGAGGAGCTTTAAGGTCCCTTCCAACACAAACCAGGCTGGGATTCTATGAAAGGGCTGTTCACCACATCCAGTGTACCAAGGGCTCAAGACACACACGGGATGGTTGGACCTTGCCACATGAAAAACCCACTGGCATCACCAGAGACAAGCTGCCCTCTATGGCAGGAGGATCCATTTTACCCTCAGTAAACAACTCCTGTACAGGTATCTGAGCTGGTCATACCAGCTGCCTTTAATGTGAAACTCTACCTGGCTGGAAGGAATGAGAGGCTGAAAGATCTGCTGCATTGAAAGAAAAACTAGAAGAAGAGCCAGATGGAAACCAAGGAAGGATAACGTGAGTGACAGTGCTGAAGTCGGGTGAGAGGTGAGGAGCAGATACAGAAGAAAGTACAGCCTGAGACGCTGGTCAGGAAAAAAGCTACAAGTCTAAAGGTAAAAGCTGTACCAGATGTGCAGAAAGACAGAAGGACTGGAGAATGATGGAAAAGCTTTCTACTCAGATGCAAATCCTTTCCCAGACTACAGTTCCTGGTGCATAATGGCTGCAGGATGCCAGTTTAACACTCCACAACAGGACTGACCCTTGCCAGCAACTGGCAGAAACAGTGGTGCTGTCTTGACTTGGTAAGACCCAGCCACCTCCTGGTCCAGTCCAACAGGACTAACTGACTAGTCCTTCAACTATAATTAATCTTTGGGGAGGTCCATGCCAAAGGCTAAGCAATGCGCCAGCTTCTGATCAAGGAAGGTTTCTTCTTCCGCACAACTCTCCTCTGAGGAAAGGATTTCTGCAATATTAGGATACTTTTATGCTAGATTTAATCCTTCCATATAGGAGGATGGCAAGTGCAACCGCTGCTAGAAAATGGTTTGCCAAATATTCTCCTCCTGCTGGCTGATGAGATCTTTCCTCAGTGAAACTCCACACTTAACTCCTCTCATGTAATATTTTTGAGACATCCAGAGAACATATGAGCCTTCTGGAAAGCCCAAGAGACATTCCCGATTCTCTTGCTGTAACACAAGCCCACCGACATAAACAGATGTTACATCAGCAAAAAATACATCTAAGACAGTCACTGTGAACAGCCCAGTCAGGAACACCTCACGGAACACAGATCTCCAGAGTCCTCAAGAACAATGTCCTGAGCAAAGCAGGACTCATGTCCACAGTGTGTGTCATGGCAATGGCTGGGCTGCAGGCAAGTCATTGCTTGGAAGGCACAGCAAATGACACTGGTAGCTCTGTATCGTTGATTTGTCCCAGAGATGGGCAGTTCCTCTTACCTGACACAGGGAATGTTGTTTGAAATGGCAAATTTGCTGTAGATCTCCCTCTGTGACAGGAACTGATTGAGGTCTCCGTTTTCCATGTACTCTGTTATCATGCACAGGGGATCATCACGCACACACACCCCCAGGAGTCGGATGATATTTGGGTTCTTGAGCCGTGACATGATCTTGATCTCCTTCAGGAAATCATTTCTTGTAAAACAAAACACAGGTTTGAATCTTAAACTACTCCTTAGTCTAAGGAAAGCAGAAGTGGTGTGTAAGAACATCTCAAGCATTTACACTTCTGCCCACAGCAGGTTTGAAAGATGGTTCTGTGCTTACGTTCAACACTGACCCCTTCCATATCAAACAGGACTAACACAGCACTTCAGTTTGACATCATACCTATTCCTATCCCCTGCTCGAGACCTGCCCCTTACATGAACACACACCAGAGACACATGACACTCCCGTACAACATGTCACCAGGGTTAACCTGTAGGACACTGGTGCCTGGGGGCTATCTGCTTTCCTTCCCAGATGGCTGCCACTGTGGATGTGCTCACCTGGCTGTTTTGTTGACATCTGATCTCAGCATTTTCACTGCCACGAGAACCGGCTGGTGAGTGAATTCTGTAGGGGAGACTCCCAAGAACTCCAGCAGGCCATCGGCTTCACAGAGGTGCACCTGAGGGGCAGAGGCAGCTATGAGAGTGTGCACAGGCAGAAAACCAGAGGAAAACAGGCACAGAATCAACAGGTTGACCTCCAAGATCATAAAGTCCAACCACCCCCAGCACTGCCAAGGCCACCACTGACCCATGGCACTGAGGCCTCGTCTCCACGGTGTCTGAACACTGCAGGGACG
>JANRGW010039106.1:0-25103 GCA_024733675.1 Psilopsiagon aymara
GGGAGAGAGAAGTAAACTGTATTTTCAAGGCTGTTTTGACATGTTTTTCTTCTACACAGAACCAGACTTCAAATACAGCTTCTTAACCACGACAGCCAAATGACCCACCCAGAGAAGTCTTTTTCCACAAACAATATAGCGTCGGGAGAAGGAGCCTGAGAGGAAAAGCAAACAGTCCTTAAAGCAACTGCTTTATTTGGATAGTTCTGAACCACTGGCATTGGGGGCAGGTTTTAAGTCGGTGGGCGTGAGGAGAGGAAAGCTCATGGTTTTGATTTGAAGTAGCCACATCAAAACCTGTTTTAGAGAAGGGAATGGCAGTATTTTGAAAAATACATCCTTCTTAAGGGGATGCTGGGGAAAACAATCCCATGGCTTGTTGAATGATAAAAGCCAACATGTTGGCTGAGGAGAAAAGAAGTTTCCCTGTAAGTGAGGTTATTGAATAAATCCAAGGTATACCTTCGCTAGTCACAGCAATAACACAGCAATAATGCACATACATTGCTAGTGGGCAGAGAAAGATCAATGACCACTACTGGTGTCAAAATGTTGCTCTTTATTTCCCACCAAATGGATCGGATACCTGCAATCACGCACACAGTGACAGCCAGAAACTAAAACCCATTTCAAAGACACTTGGAGCCCCCACTGTGCATCCATCCACCTGCCCTGTCTGGGTATCTCCTATCAGCAGAGAGCCCCCAAGTTGTTGCTGATGAAGCAATGACGGATGAGACACAAATCTGTATGTTGGTGAGCATGGGATGATGTTGAGAGTGGCTGATGGGAAATTAGGACACCTGCTGTAGTCTTTTAGCCATTGACTTTGGCTTTACCATGCACTCCTGATTCCCCAAAATGGATGGGTTTTTTTTGCATGTTGTTGCCATTGAAACATCTGTTTTCAGATTGAGAAAATCAGGGTTCTTACTTAGATCCTTCCTTGCTTATAAATTGACCCAGAAACTCTGAAAACTTTCCCATGGAAATGTTATTAATGGGACTATTTCACTGCAAGATGTTTTGGGTTGGGTGAAGCAGTGTTTTCCAACAACAATGACAACGAATCTCATTAAAATGTTTGAGTGGCTCCAAAAGCACCAAGTGGTTTTTTGAGCATCTTTGGATCCTGCAGCATACAACATGCGACAACAAAGTAACCTTATTGTCACCCATCAGATAGGCAATAATATGGTATTCACTTTGCATATCTGTAATGGACCTGCATCAATGGATCTTTGTTTGCAGCAAATCTCTTACAAAAATGGGAAAAGGAAAATACCATTAAATACCTCCAGACTCTCAATGCCATTCAGCAAGGATGCATTTTGGTCATTAATCACCCACATTTAGGCAAGCAGTTAGAAAAGGCCAGCTGTTCCAAGCCACAATGCTTTCCTTTATTGCATTAACGTCTCCCTGCTAACAGGACAGCTCCAACACACAATCTCCAAGAAGGGCCATAATGCTTTATTCCCAGCGTGGTCATTGTTTTAGATTGAAAAGTTCATGGACTAATTATCTTCTGAAGAGTTTTGTACAGGCAATATCTGATTTCAAATCAGCACTGTGTTTACCCGGGAGCTCCCAGGACAGTGTGGGGTCTCTGAGGAGTATGAAAGTGAGCTCTTGTTTTCCCCTAAAAACCTTCACAGAAGGCACAAGCTGGGAGCAGTTATGGATACTCCCCCTCCTAGAGATGCACTTTTGGGATGGGGTAGGGTACAGAACATGCTCTGAGCTTCAAACAGGTGGGAGCTGTTTGATGCATTTAACCTGCACTTAGTGCTGTATCCTGCCAAAGCAGTGACTGGATGACACCTTATTCCTTCCCTTTCCAGTAACGTGTAGTGCAGAGCTGGCGCATTTCCTCTACTCGTCTCTAATTCAGGCTCTTCTCATGAATCAGACTTCCTGCTACCGGCCCCTTTTTCCCTGATACTCACACCCACTTCTTCAGAAATGTGGTCCTTTCTGCTTCCCACCACTTGTCTTCCTACTCACCAGTGTCCAACTGCTCGCATAGCTCCCAAGATTGAACTTTCTCAGGGGATTCAGTGCCCTGAGGGATTCAGGCACTGCTGAGCCATGCTGGGCTGCTGAGCACTTCCAGGTAAAGCTCAACACAGATTTTGTTGGATCCTGCCCATGAGCATCCTCCCACACAGGACCACGCTTACCCCATCCTTGCCCCAGGGCATCCTCCCCCTCTTTTGGCAGTACCTCTCCCCATTGATGCCTTCCAGGGACTAAATCCACCACTGTTCAAACCCACAGCTTTGGAGTGGGTTTAAAATTTCCCAGGGCACATTCCTACCGCCTCTAGTTTCCAAACTCTCAGGAATTTGCCACACAAACATGTTTCTTCCCTTTATTTGTTTCTTCAAAGCAATTAGAAGGGGGTTGTTTGCTACCTGTCATACCTTGGTTTAAGCCATTTGGGAGCAAAGTGAGAAAAGGGGAAAAAGAAAAGCCATGCAGTGGCTTAAGACTGCTGATTGTAGTAACAAGAGGAGGTATTTTAATGACAGGTTTAAGACTTGTTAAGTAACTGCCATGAGGATTATGAACACATTTTGTAACAGGGTAAGATTAACAGATAATCCTTAAAAAAAAAAAAAAAAAAAAGATGGCAAATGGCTTTTTAAAAAGGAAAATAAACCATGAAAACTTTGGAAAATCCCCATAAGAAATTTTTTTCCCTAGAAATACTGACATCATTAAACATTTTCAGGTCAGTGTCCTCAACAGGGCTAAATTGGTGTGTCTTAATGCAAGTGGAATGATGTTGATTTATACCTCATTCAACTTGGGCATTATTTAAGTGAGCTACCAAGCTTCTTGCCAAGGAGCAGCCTAGCATCATCAGCTTCAGGGAGTACAGTCCGCATGGAGCAAGCTGCCTGTCTTAGAAACTGAGCTCTTGCTCCCGAACAATGCTGTTATTGATGCCTAAATGTCATATGGAAATTTGGAGGACACTTGGGGCCTTTCTCTTTCCTGACTCCATGAGACTTGATCTTAACCCTCGCCAAACTGAATCTCTGACCAGCCATTAGCTCTTGGGTTTGACCTTTCCATTCTGTATTCATCATGAGTAACACAGAAAAGGCTGTATTTTCATTCATTATCAGCAGTGGGAATGTACTGGCTGTAACACCTTCTTCTTGGCTGTACACACATGGTCTTATATCCACAAGATCCATTTAGGCAGATCTCTGCTGGCGATGAATGAGTTTCTAAAGTGGGTTTCAGGGCCTTGCAAAACCAGCTGAAGACCCGGATGCTTCTGCTTGGTGAGGGATGTAACTGCTCAAACACTGACAAGTTGTAACACAAGCTCAGCATCAACTGGAAGGACTATGCCTATCTTATAGCCAGCAGAGATGGGGACTGATTTCTTTACTACCTTGTTAAAATGCCATTTATTCCAGTACAAAGAGTATGAATTTAGAAATGAGTTAAAAGTGCTTTCAGGAGATGCTATAAGCTCTTTCAGTTAACTTGAGGCTGAGCTTCACCAAATCCTTTTTCCAACTGCAAAAGCAGGGTGTCACTGGATGCAGCAGGTCTTGGAGTCCATGCCAGGTCTAAAGCATTTCTGAGCTATGCCTTTGAGAGAACTGGGTTTGCTCATCCTTGAGAAAAGAAGGCTCAGGAGAGACCTTAGGACCATGGTCCAGTATTTAAAGAGCACTACAAAGAAGATGGAGCGTCCCTTTTTACAAGGAGTCACATGAAAAAGACAGGGGTAATGAGTAGAAGTTACTCCTGGGGATATTTCAGTTGGACACAAGGCACATTTTTCACAGTGACAGCAATCACCCATTGGAATAATCTCCCCAGAAAAGTGATGGATTCTGCAATGGTGGACACTTTCAGATTCAACTGGACAGGGCACTTGGACATCTAGTCTAGGTCATGCTTTGCCAAGAAAGGTTGGACCAGATGATTCTTGAGGTCCCTTCCAACATGGGATTATGTGATTCTTGAACAAATAGACTCTTGTTATTTGCAAAGAGGAAAGTACTGACATTATCATGCATTGTAAGGTGCCCATGACTGACAGCCGTTCTTCTGCTTTTTAAAAGCAGCAGAAAAAAAGCAGTCAGTAAAAATAAAAATAAGAATTAATAGATCATTTTGGGTAGGAAACATCTGATTAGCTTTTTATGTTTACTCAGCAGAGGGAGGTGAGGATCACTCCCTGTCACGCTCCAAAGTAAATCCCAGCTGTTAAAGGCTTCTTGTCCCCATCTCAGATGCAGAGGCAAGACTCAAGCTATGGTGTTGCTGTAACATTATGTTGCATTTGGGGCTCTAAAAGGGCTTCCTAAGATTACAGAGAGACAAATGGAAGGAATGTCTGATTTAAATGAAGGTGGGAAATGTGCCTCAAAAGGACAAAATAGTCTGGATATAACCTTCCTCAATACCCACTGAAATCTGTGCAAGTCATCTCACTTGTCAGCAGAGGTTTTGCAGCAAGCTGGTGGGTAAGTGTCAGTTATGGTCTTTGTTTGGTTCATGGCCAGGGAGAAGCAAAAACTGCTTTTTCTCCCAGAGAAGCAGTTTCTTGCCAAGTATCCCCACACAAAGAAAACAAACACACAAGAAGGCACCATCACAGATACCTAGGGAGATAAGCTGCAAAAACATGTGCTCTGGGCAAAAGTGCAAGGTGCAGAATGTGAGTTCATGATCTACATGTGTTCTTCACTCGGCTTTGTTTATTTTCACTCGGTTTTGATGTGTTAAATTAAGGGATAGTTCATGGCTGTAAGTCATCTTCTTGCTGTGGAAGCCAAATGGTGGGAAGCAGGTATCTTGCACATCAGAGGCCAGCAGTTTCACAGGGAGACTTCAAATGACTGGAGCGAGAACATGAGCAATTCTTCTGTGGCTTAGAATGTTGAAGTCACTCCAAAGTTCTAGGAACAAAAATCGCCCTAGGACTCAATTGCAAATTAGAAAGGGATGAAAATACCTGCTCCTCAAAGTGCTCCAGTTACTGAGATCACTAAACTACCAGGGCTGGGCCTGAGTTTCCATGATCCTTTGTGGCGCAGCTCCCACTCTGAAGGCTTTGCTTGGAGTAAGACCAGCCTGTGCAGAGTACACGGTGTGAGTCTGAAAGGGTGATTCTGACCCCGTGGTTCAGGAGGAGGGAGGGGAAAGATGTCATTCCTTTGCCTATCTCTTGCATGTGGGGAGCAGAGACACACAGTACCCCACCTGTGTCCCCAAAGATGGCTGTGAGGGTCTCCTCTCCTATTGCCATTGAAAGGGGAAGGTTTCCTAACCCAACTGCTCTTCTCTCCAAATTCTTTTCCCTCCTTCCCTCACCTATGCTCCTATCTGCAGTAGCCCACACTCTGCTTTCATGCTTATCTGCCCATTTATCAGCTTTTTTAGTGTGTGCAATATCCAGAGGTGGAAAGTCTTCTAAACAGCACATGTGAAGGAATCCCATAATTTAGAGAAGAGGTGGCTGTACTCAACATGTACAGATGGACATGTAAATATTTTTCTTTCCCTTTTCTGAGACATTTTCTCTTATTCAGCAGTTTGCTGCATTATAAAATTAGTGCAAATCTGTAAGTGATCACAAAGATACCTTAAGGAATTTTAGGTGAAGTCCTGAGGGACTGCCGTTAACCTCCAGAAGTGTGCTGGTGGTGCTTGAGAACCAGCATACATTTTTCTGGGTCGTGTTTTAATAGTGCTGGTGATCATAGAATCATAGAACAATTTGTGTGGGAGGGGACCTTTAAAGGCCATATAGCCCAACCCCCCCTTGCAATAAGCCAGGACATTTTGAACTAGACCAGGTTGCACAAAGCCCTGTCAAGCCTGGTCTTGGCTACTTCCAGGGATGGGATCTACCATCATTCTGGGCAACCTACTCCCATGTTCCACCACCCTCATAGTAAAAGAATTCTTCCTTACATCTACTCTGAATCTACCCTCTTTTCAGTTTAAAATCATTACCTCTTGTTGTATTGCAACAGGCTCTTCTAAAAAGTTTGTCCCCATCTTTCTTATAAGCCCCCATCAGGTATTGAAAGGCCACAATTTGCCAGCTAAAGGGAAAGGTGTTCCATCCCTGTGATCTTACTGACAAGGGGAACTTAGGCAGCCACAGCGAGATAAAGAAAAGTCAAACTTGCGACTGAATTTTCCCTTGCCACAATGAAAGACCTGACTATACATGACACACAACTATTAACATTTAGAATCCATCATCCTTAAGTGCAGTGATCTCTGCTGGAGCAGTAAACTTGGTTTGTTCAACTTGGGTTTGTTCAACTTGGCTACTAGCGCATCTGGCAAGCATGTTGTCAAGCACCAGGCTAAAAGTAGCAGCAATCGAAGCTACAGGATGATCAAATAATTTCTATTGTGTGTTCAATTTTATCTATGTTTTTGTAACAGAACATATAAGGAAACAGTGGGGAAACTGCTGGAAGCCAAAAACATGTCATAGTTTTGGGCTGTACAGACAGTGGCTGGGAACCCAAATATTGTCCAATGTGTGAGCAATGGGGAGGACTGGATTAAGTAACACCCAAAATAATTCCTTTTTTTTCCCTTAACAAATAAACATTGAAGTTCTCAATTTGTTACTTATGGGTTTCATACCTTCAGCTGTGCTTTGGCAGTGTTTCCCAGTGATGAGGTCCACCAAAGTTTACCATGAAGATGACTCTCCTCATAACATTCCAAAAGTGAGATATTCATTTCTGGTATCCAGTTCCCCAAGCAAGAAACAGTGGGTTTAAATCGTCAGTGACTCATTGGGACTTCAGAGAAATTAAACTAAGCAGTTTTTTAACATGCCTCAGCTGCCAAAAGAGTTTGCAAATATTGCATACTAATAATGAATGCTTCTATAGGCTCATCCATCATTGTAAACAGGGATTGGATTAATCTGTTAATTTGTTTCCAATGAATAACCCAATCTGTTAAGAACAAAAAGGTCTCAATGCCCTGTTTTTCTCAGCCATTGAGCGCTTCCTTTTAACGCCATCACAGCTCATTGGTACTTGCAATGCCAACAAAACCACCAACAGCCACGCTGCTAATGCGCAGCTCAACATCAAGGTTGTAGATCGCCTGTATGCTTTCCCAAATCCAATTTAAAGTCATAACGTACTTTATTAGCTGTAGACAGAATATTTAAATTCAAAATATTTCTTTTTCAAAGTTTCATCTTTTGAAATGGCAGTTGGTGATATTCAAGCCACATGTTAGCCACTTGTTTTCAGGATAGAGGGTGTACCTTAGTACAAACCTTTCTCTGTTTCTTGAAACAACAACAATAAAACACCCTTTGCCTTTTATCCACATCTGGCTGCAGCAAAATCAGTGACCCATGGAATTCAAAATTTCATACTTCACTGCTGCAAGCAAAGTCCAGAGGTTATTTTTGCTGTGTTTGTGAAAGTTGTGGCACTGTCAGAAGTAGAAGTGCTTATTGAAGAAACACATGGGGTTTCTGCTTCCAAAAATTATGGAATTAGTCAGTGATAAGAGACTTTTTAATGCCTTCGAGCCATTCAGGGGACTTAATAGGGAATGGCTCAGTTAATTGCAAGACAGGAGTAAACAGTCCATGTCAGATATTATGCATGGAGAGTGCCACCACCACAGCTCAGCCAGTCTGTGTTGCAGAAGCCATATCTCTCCAAAGGTCTGCAATTCCAAGGAGACTTTTAGACATTAATAAAGATAAGCGACCTCAAATTCAACCTTATGCTAAACATTATAATACCATAATGACTCAAGCTTCCTGCAAATTCAAGCAGGTTAGGAGTTACCACACAGAGGATGATGAATTTAAGCCATTTTCCCAGTACCATCCTCCATAGATCACCCTTCTGCATTCCTGAGGACCACTGATTAGAACTATAATTTAGTCTGAATTGAGAAACTGGGAGTCAAATTCATATTATTCAAAGTTTTTACTTTGTCAGGCAAAAGCAACCTGCGATAGTTACTAGAAGCCCTACTTGTGAGATGAATGAGTCCAAAGATCACTGTTATCATCCCCTTAGATTCTTGCTGGAGGTGCCCAAATATCTTCATTCATGTTGCTGTTATCTGTTGAAAGGGGTTCCTCATATGTAAAGTTAGGCATTTTTGTGGATGTTGGATGAATGCAACTGTGGCAATAAAGATGTGAAAAGCCTTCATCAGCCTCACCATTCCCAGGTGTATTTTCCTCCATGCAAAGTATAGATAGATGATGGAGCGGTAGAGTAGGCAGCTCTCCTCTGTGACAGTGGGATTCAGGATCATGTCCTGTGGCAGAGGTTGTGCTTCAGGAGAAGTGGGGAGCAATCCTGGCACAGGGTAATCCTCCCACCCTTAGCAGGTGGAGACCTTTCTCTGCTCAGGTACACCAGAGCATCTAGAGAAAGGGTATTGCAACACGATAGATACCAGCAATTCTGTGGTGAAATGAACCCTCTTTGCAGGAGGGACAGGTCTAGAAATCCATTTCCACTCAGTAAACGCAATTCTTTGGAGACAATTGAAACCAAAGCTCTCTTCTATTAGCTGAGGCAGTGGCCACAAGTGATGATCTAGCTCTAGGGCAGCCCTGTCTCTGTGTTGGAGCTGCACAGAGATACCAGGCAATGCCAGGGCACAGCAGCAGGATGGCAGAGGACAAGGAGCTGCCCAGCATGAGCGGGTCCAAGGCATGGTTTTCCTCAGTGTATATGTTGTAAGATCAGCATGCTGCTCCCTGGAAGGGAAATGTCCGATTCCCAACTCTGGATTTGGCTGGCATGCAAATCCTATCATCTTTCATGCGTGTGTTGGGTGGGGGGGGGAGGTGGCTTTACAACTTTAATGATTGCAGAAGGATATTAATCTGCCAGTAGGACCTTTAGGAAGCACATTTCCTTCTGCCTTGCATGTGATTCTGAAAAACATTTGGTTGACATCTTTCTTTAAGCTTCCCAATCATTCTACGTATTTACAAACCCCGAACACCAAAACATTGGCAGAACCACGGTTTCACAATATTTTGATTAAGGAGCGAATCATCTTCTCAGCTTTGATGCTTCCCTGTCTGTGTTTCCTTGAGGAAGGATTTCAACACGGAGAAGGCCATTGAACCTTGTTCATTTCAAGGCATGACGGTCTGTCTTTGTGGCTTGAGTTCAGGAAAACGCCTGAAATCAAAGTATGAAGCAGCTATTTAAAAGCTTTCCTTTCTTGGGACAGAATTGGAGATGTTTAGGTCCTTTCTTGCCTAACCAACATGGAGTCCCATCACATGCTATAACATCTATGTCAAACATGCTTCAGATAGATGCAGAATAAGGACAGCTAGCATGCTTATGCTGGTATGTATGTACTTACAAAACATTATGCACTACAATAACCTCTGTAATACAAACACTGACAAAGGAAAAAAACAGCATTCCAAGTAAACAACCACTTTATATATATGTAGTGTCATTGGCTGTTCTTATTAGACGGAAGGTCTGAGTAATAAACTCCCTATTATTTCTTTTAAACCCCAAGCTAAGTAATACACTGTATCATATTAGTCATATGGGAGCTATATTCCAAGTATTCCTTTCCATTTGGATTGCCTAAGAGTTAACCTAGGAGAAAGGCAGAGCATAGTGATGACACTAAGCCCATGTAGATAAATATCATATGCTTTCCAACTTCATCACATTTGGTTTATATCAGCAGTGCTAAATACCTCCATAATTCCCAAAATTGCATTCCAAGTAGTTGACATCTACATTAGTTGGATGTTAATCCAGTTAAAAAGAAATGCAAATTTTGAAAAGAAAATAAGCTCATATGTGCTTGGAAAAAATCAACTATTCCCACTTTTCTCTTTGGGGAGGCGTCAGTGGCCTTCCTTACCTCTTCCTTTCAAGACTATTTTAGAGGGTTGAACAAGGCATTTTAAAATACAAGACCAAAAGGAATGCTAGAGAAGAAATTACTCACCAGCTTCGCTAAAGATCACCTTCATTCTCACCTCCAAACCAGGTCCATGTAGCTTGCACAGCGAACCAAGAATAGCCCTAGTACCCACCTGGGTCTCTATCACACACACTGTATATCACACACCCAGCTGCCCCACCACAGCTTGTTCCAATTGCAGACAAATGTGATTAATGAGAAGAGCATTTCTGGTGCATTACCATTGTTCCTAAAAAGGGCTGTAATAAAACTGTTATTCTTGATTTTCTCCCCAAGATCTGCTTGCCCAAATTCTGCCATGCTCCGTTTCTGGGGTTATCTATACTAGCACCATCTGGTGAGTCCCAGAGATATTACATGCTCCTGAAGAAAGTCTTTGACAGAATAAGCACCAAAGGTGTGAGGGAGATTTGCTCCCACATCGTCTCCAAGGAGAATCTCCCAGTAATGACAGATGAGCCTGGTTCATGTAGCTCTTGCCCCCAACCTTATTTGCTTGCCCAGTTTTCTCCCCAAAGCTCTCAGGCTTCCCATACAATAACGCACAGCGGCGTTTCCACAAGCCTGCAAGAAGGCTGGCCCATGCTGGGTCAGAGTCTGTGTCCCTGAATACCAGTGCTTTAATGTCCATTTCCCTACTCCTTTGATCCTGCCCATGGCATGCAGAAGAAAGGAAAATCTGGCTTTTGTCTGAAGCACTTTTAACCCCGCTGCCCAGAAATGGGACCTTGTCAGTCAGTGGATTTCATGGGTGGATGGATGAGATCACAGCAGTCTTCAGTTCATTAAAAATAAAAGGCCTTCCTAACTCTTGCTGTAGATCTATTAGGAAATTAATTAATTTAATGTCAGACCTTAATGGCAACAGACCACAGTATTACTACTTTTATATTATGAATACAAGCAGTAACTAAGTAGCTCATCAGCTCCTGAGCTGGAGTGGATTTCAGATGAGCTTCTGTTGCCCAGCTGGTGTGAAATAGCTGATAATGGACCACAAATAATGCCACTGTAACCTGGGGCTGAGTGGGTGTGCTGCTAAATTGGTCTGCAAACAGCGACCTAAATGTTGGGATTGCATATCCTTGTCTCCAGCCAGGATTGTCAGAGGACTTTGACGCCTGGCTATTCCTTTTTTTCTTTCACTTTAGGGACTTCCAGAATCCATATACCCAATTTCACAACTTCTGCAGGTGCTTCTTCTTTAAATGAATGAAGCCTTTGTCAGAGTAATGCATGTGTCTCCAGATCTTTGTGTAAAGCAGATGCTGATCAAAGCTTGAGCTATGCTGGGTTTCCCAGTAAACCAATGATGTTGTTGAGCTGAATGCTGTGCATTCAAATACAGTCCTACAAAAACCTGCTCTGTTATGAGGGGGTCTGCTGCATGGCATCCCCTCCTGGGCAGGAATTGTGCCAGAAGTGGGAGGGAAGGGATAAAATTGAGCCCTCTGAACTTTCAGTGTTGAGATTCAGGGGAGGAAAGACCAATCACCCAGCATAGTGCTATTGCCACTGTTCCAGGACCTGTGTGTGCATAGGCTGGGGAGATGGATAAAACAAGTTGCATTTAATATACTACTGTGATATGGTGTTGGTCTTCTCTCCTAAGTCTATATTGTTGCATGAGCTCACATATCCACTACCACAGACATGAAGGGTGATGCTGAGTTCAAAACAGGGGCAAAATCGCAACAGGCGCATGTCTGAGTTTCAACCATGTCTGAGTTTCGACCAGTTTTCCATTCAAGTCCCACCAGGGCTGCCACACTGCACCAGCAGCTCTCCCCATGGTTGGCAGTGCACTGCCAGTTCACACATATCCAAATTGTCACAAAACCAAACTAAAACCTTCAGCCAGGACCAAGGGTTATTGTCTTGCTTATTCCAGGACCACTGCGTGACAGCGATGGAGTTTCTCTGTGCTAAACTCTTTGCCAGTGTCGAGTTGTATGACCAAACAGCTTGCTACGAGGAGGAAAAAAGGGGAAAAGCAGAAAAGCCTGCATGATTTGTCTGTAATAAACAGGCTGGAATAATCTCTGTGACAGATCTGCCCATCTGAAATTTCCTGGCTTGGTTATTGTATGCTATATGCAACCATGGGGAGCAAACAGCTACTTCCTCACTTGCTGGCTGATATAGGCATCTATCAGATAAAGAGAACACCAGGTATATCCAGCAGCTGGAGTTAACACACTTCCAGACAGAAAACAGACATGTTTTGAGCCATGAGTGCAAATATCCACTGGGATTCTCCCAAGGGATGTGGTTGACTCTTCATCACTTGAAGACTTCCAATCAAGACTGAGTGTCGGTCTCAGAACATCATTACACTCCTGCAAGTGGGCTTGACACAACGCTGCAGGAGATGTAGGCAGCAAAGAGCAATCTGCTGTGATCTTAAAATAGACAGCTCAAGGAGGGATCAGATCTCAGGGTTCACATGTTGATACGTCAGCACTGAATTAAGCTGGCATTCAAATCTCCCCAGTAAATCCAGCAAGCAAATCCAACATTTATTGATGTTAATTAAGAAATTGAATATATGGCTGAAGAAATGCTATGGTTATACAACTAAAACACACCCTGGCACCATCCAACAAGCTTAAAAGGCATGATGCCTAATCCTTCATGCAGTCCTACCTTCTGTGTCTGATTGGGGTGAAACAAAGGTGTCTGTCAGCACTTGCTCTCTAGTGCTCTCATGGGGTGTTTTTGCTGACACAGAGACAGCACCACATCTCTCCTGTGTGCTCTAATTGCAAATAGCTAAAACATCTGATTCATACTTAGCCTAATTATATTAATCCTAAAACAAATAATCTCAGCTCTTATGTTGTCAGAATGTAATTTTGCTGTTACTTTAAAATCACAGAAAATGGAGCTGAAAGGTCACACAGCATCACTTGGTGCCAGAAGATCTCCAAACCATCCACTGGAGATGGAGATGCCCTGTGCAGCTGCTTTTGCACCAAGCAGCAGTGGCAAATCAACAGCCTGCCCCCGAAAAGCCACACCAGAGCATCCCTACCTTTAACCTTAATCTCTTCTTCTACAGATTAAAGCCTGGGATTTCTATCCTTGCTCCTTAGTGATCAGAAAACCAGTTTATTAATTTTCCTCCCTGTTGAAATATTTGAGTTACAATGTAGAATGGTTAGGGTTGGAAAGGACCTTAGGATTATCTATATGCCTTCCACTAGACCCAAAATGTTCAGATTGCTCAAAATCCCTTCCAGCCTGGTCTTGAACACTGACTGCCAAGGATGGAGCACTCACAACCTCTTTGGGCAGTCTGTGCCAGTGCTTCACCACTATCACATAAAGAACTTCTTCCTTATATCTAACCTAAATCTCCCCTATTTAAGTCTGAATCCATTGTCCCTTGTTTTACCACTACAGTCCCTTATGAAGAGTCCATCATAGTTGTAGGTCTTTACCCTTCATTCTCCCTGCTCAGGACACCACAAACTCGATCCTTGCCATCTTCTTGCAGAAATCACATTTTCTAGACCTCTCATCAGTCTTTGCTGAGCAATCTTCAGAGCTTCCTTGAAGTGTGGATTGCAAACACTGGGCTGTTCACTGCACCTGAGGCTTTGCCAGCCCCGAGCAGAACAGAAAGGATACACATCTATGGGTGATGGATAGACACACGCATGACATATGACACTCTGATTTACACTCTTCAGAGAGCTTTCTGTGTTTTATACAAGTTGTTTGCCATATTGGACTGTCTGTGTGGCATTTCTGGGGCAGTCCTCCCAGTCTGCGGCCCACTTCAGCCCTTTTCTACATTAGATTTCCAGTTCCCCGCCTGTTCTCCCCACCTGTCCTAGGGAATTACCAAGGTTTGCTTTTTTCCACTCTAAATTGTATTTCAAATGGAGCCTCACCTTGTCCAGATCATTTGGAGCTCTAATTTTGTCCATGAAAGGGTTTGCAACACCTCTTGCCTTGTCATCACCTGGGCATTGTCCTTTCTAATTATTCCAGTGCAAGGGAAATTTAATTTGTTTTGTGTTATTGTGCTGGTTTGGGTTTTTTTTTTTTAATAAACCAACAAAGAGCAAATCCAAGCAAACACCTTTTGTCTCTCCACACCACCCCTAGTGCCCAATGTCAATGTACCAGTGACAAGGGTAGATTCTCTCAAGACTTATCCAGCACCTCCAGGCTTTGGCTTCCTCTGATCATTCTCTGAATGATTAGATCTGACAATAGGAAAATGTGCCTTATTTCAAGCCTGCACAAACCCTGAGGACTTCGGGCTGTTGCAACAGGGCCTCACTCTCCCTTGGTGAGCATCTGGAGGATGAAGGACTTCCCCACTTCTGGGACAAACGGGCCCCATGTGTACACCAAAAGACAATAGTCCTCTGCTAACAACAAAAGACACCAAACCCCTGAGAGTTTCCAAACCCTGATCAAACATCTCATGTGTACCACCAAAGGAGATCTCAAACCCTCCAGGGCTCTGAATCAATTTTATTTAGCTGTCCTGCAACCAGGAGGGCCCTAAAATTGGGAAAAGCCTCACAACAAGGGCAACAATTTCTGAACCTGCGTTTAAAATAAGATTATATCTGTTTATGAGAGTTCACATGAAGTGCCAGTATGCAATGGGCTTTTCAGCCTCATGATCCAGTCATCAGGCAGAAGCAACGCTAAAGCAGTATTTGGTAAGAAAAAAGTAAGGAAAAAAGTAAATAATATGATACTACTCTTGTGAATCACTGCAACACTGTGGGGGTAAATACACAGAGGAGTAAATACACTTATTACACAATATTGATATCAAATAAGGAAAATCTTCTGAAACAAAAGGTGCTGTCAGAGCCAGTGGGTTGCAACTGAGCTTCACAGGACTGTCTCTTCTATATTCACAACGCTGAGTCACAGCATCTATGTCTCAGCATCTATGTGAGTTATTAACCCAAACCAGAGTGGATCCCATCCAAACTGTCCTGCTTTCCTGGCTGTGCCTGAGAACCAGCCAAAGCTTAACAAGCACTTACCATGGTTTTGATGTACAGCCAGAACCCAGGTTTGCCTGATTTGCAAATGTGAGTGAACTCCTAGTTGAACTGGGATGAGTCTCATGTTTCCCACCACCCAGCAATAGTACTAATCTGCTTTGACAGCTTCGGTCTGTATCACCTGAAAAAATTCAGCAATGTAATTTTTTCTTGTAATCCTTTTGTGCAATAATAGTGTACCCCAGAGCTAAAAACAATGTTTCCGGAAAACAACACCGCAAGGTTATCTTCATTAATTCCATGCACATATCTGAATGGACATTAATCTCAGCAGCTGATCAATGTGCGGCTGAAGTTTCTCCTGGATGCTACCTTTTATAGACCTTATAAAAGAAAGAAGACTCTGAGACCTGGCAATATATACATGGAAAGGAAATCTCTGCTGAGCCACTCAAGTGCACGTGCACTGAGTCCTCAGCTGCCTCAGCCCTGTCCGGGCTTCTCTATGTAGCAGAGAAGACAGTCCAGGTAAATGCAAATGCTAAGAGTGAAGCTTTGGGATTCACCAAGGTGAGATGCTTTTAGGGTATGAAAAACCGATATGAAAAATCAGATATGAAAAACTACACATGGAAGCATGCGTAAGAATATACCTGCAGTTATATCAGGCAGGTGAAAAATGCAAGGCCAGGAGTCAAGATCAAGAAGAAAACTACCTCCCTGTGGTATATTATCATGCAATTAGGTACGTGTGTTAGGTAGCAGATGAGAATCTATCTTGCTATTGAAAAGTGTAGGAAAGAAACCCTAAAAGTCCACTAAACTGTTCCCATATGACAGTCCCTAAATTCCAAGACATGATCCATGTTCTACCTTCAAAGATACATCTGTGGACCACAGAATTCTTTTTTCCCCTGTCACCATGCTTGAAAACCCCCCACTCATGCTTGCTGTATTGAGCAAGCCTCAAAGTATTCGCCAGGAATGTGTTTGCACTCTGTCTTCTTACATGGGAGGCAAGCATTTTTGGGAGGCCAGGAGCACGGCCAAGGACTGAACATGGGATGAGAGCAGTCCAATAACAGAAGGCACGAACCCACATTGCTCCACCACTAAATGATCTCCTGCACCGTTGGGGATTCGCCTTTCCACTAACTACCTCCTAATTAATGCAGTCAGGCACGGCTCTAATTCCATGCCTGCATCACAGACCGAGCCTAAGCCTACTCCTACAGACATTAATGGCAAACCTGCTATTTATTTCAATAACAGCAGCATTGGACCACAAATATCTGCCTTCACCTGACATTCCACATGCAAGGGAGTTAAAGCTTCTCTCTCTCTGGTTTTACTCTTCTCCCTTCCCTGCCGGAAGCTGTAGGAGTCCAAAACCATTGCACCTGAAATGCCACCAAGAGCTGTGCATATGCCATGCATAGCCCTCAGTGTGAAAAATGCTTAAAGGGCATTTTAAGAGAAGTATCATTTAATAAAAGCATAATAAGGGGATTCCAAAATTAATAACATGGGAAAGGTTTTGTGTGGACCCAGAAGCATGCCGCATTTTCCAGTGCTGTGCCTTCCATACTCTACAGAAAACCAGCCTCACCCCAGACTTTGCCACCTCTGCTTTGATGTGGGCGATGTGTGTCCACAGTTTCTCCCTCCTGCCCAAGTGCTGCTGCGCATTTACCACAGCAATACAGCACTACCAAGCAGTAACATTCACCCATCTCCCCTTTCCTTACCCCTGTTATGTATTCTGAGGAATTTTGCTGGCCTCAGGAGGAAGCAAGGAAAGATGATCAAAGCCCTGATCGTGGTCTTCAGGCACTCGCATCTCAGTCTCAATCCAAATCACTTTGCGGTGACCTGATGCCCTGGCACATAAGGACACATAAGATCATTTGTGATCCTCTCTAAGCTTTTTTCTCCCAAAATTATTGATATTTGTAGGATTGAGTTAAATGAGCAAAACCATTTTCATAAACCTGGTCACCCACTACAGGCAGTGGGGGGAATTGGACAGCTGCAGCAAGAATCAAATTATTCTTCCATTTGAAACACACTTATGAAATAATAGAATGGGTTTGTTGAAAGAATAGAACCCAACAGTTTCCACAAAGGCAGCTGGTTAGTGCTGATGTGTCTTTCTCAGTGGAACACAGAGGAACTTAAGCGAAGTCAGATTGTGGT
Source organism: Psilopsiagon aymara (assembly GCA_024733675.1). Taxonomy (NCBI): domain Eukaryota; kingdom Metazoa; phylum Chordata; class Aves; order Psittaciformes; family Psittacidae; genus Psilopsiagon; species Psilopsiagon aymara. Next base: position 17,142 of record JANRGW010039106.1, read on the forward strand.
AAATTGGTGTGAATTCTGTACGACTGTCAAACAAATTGACTTCCGAAATGGGTGGTTTTCTTCTTCTTGCAAATGACATTTTTCCTTCTCTAAAATCACTTTCATTAAAAACACCCATTGAAACTTGCTTGGTGTTTAATAATAGAAGTATTGCACACTCAAAAGCAGCTGATTTAGTTTAATTACTTCTGTTGAGATTCAGCAAATTTATAGCAAATATCTCAGTACTTTCTGGTTGAATGTAATGAAACCAAGAACATCAAATACTCTGCCCTGTCACAGTTGCAGAAAAAGGGAAGAAACACATTCAGAATCAGGCCCAAAGGTTTCTGATACATTTAAGTTACTTTATGAGACTTTCTCCTCTCTTATAGTTTTTGCACCCAGAAGCCAGGAGAGAAACGCCTTTGTAAGAGAGTGGACATCAAGCCTAAGTTAAAGAACCAGATGCCGTTTATTCCCAGTCTGGCAAATGACCCTGCAGTGTATGGTAAAAAGTGTGAATTAAATGACACAGACCTCCTCACCAGAGCCTAGTGAGTCTGTTTGTTTATTCAGCTTATACAGTCCTTGTTTTATACTTGGATGCATATGAATAACAACAGAATTTTAAGCCGGTGCCAGCTGGTTTGTTTAAGACTGTGACTACTTTTATACCCAGCACTTGTTGAAAGGAGTGGAAATGCCTTCCCACGATGAAACCAACCCACCCACCTGTCCCCATCTGAGAGCCTTGGCCTCTCCTACCCTAACCTTGTTCCTTAATGAACTCTCTTCTTTCTTCTAAGTGCTCTACAGATGATGTTAAGGTATTGAAAGAATTTTACATGAATGGCCAGACATATTTTCATTTTTTCCTTGCGTTTTCTTTTAAAATGCTTCCAATAGATCTACCATGATATGAATCGAGCTGAGTTTTTCCCAAGGTTTTTCTCCTTCCTTGCATATTGCTTTCCACTGCACCAAGCATTCACTGGACTCATTTCCTCCTCATCTTCCTCCTGTGCTCTGCTTCTCTCCCAATACAGCATGATCCCATTGTTTGCCCTCCCCAGATCTTTCTTTTCTATTGCCAAGTCCTGTATCCTAGCAATGATGTTATGCTGGAAAATACAATGGTTTTTAATATTTGGCCTTGAAGAAGCCTTATGTCTTATGAGACAGGCTTTAAGCAACCAAGGGGAAGGTGCAATTATGAATAACTTTAACTTTTATTGTCCCCTTATGCATCTACACTTGACTGCTTTTGTGTTCTTTCTACCTGTGGTAGGACGCATCCTTTTTTCTTCTCAGTCTTCCATGTCTCTAAACAAAAGAAGAGTCTTGATGCCATCCTCTTTTTCCAATCTGCCATATAGACTATATTGCCTTTACAACCTACAGTAGTTGTTTAGATCTGGGGATTTGTCCTGGAAGAACTATTTTTATCAGCCCAAAACCCCAGGCCTGACTGTGGACACTCACGGTCCACTTGCTCCTCACGGAATGTCCCATTGTGTCCTGTCTGCTCCACATGATGGGACCAAAGGGACAAAAGTGGAGGTGAAAGCAGCTGAGCATGACCCACCTTGGTGCCTCCCATCCTCACCATGGGGGAGTGTCCTTGGCAAACTCAGTTAGCTGAACTTACAAGTAAAATAATTGGATTTTGATTGCTCAGTGGAGTAACATAAACAAAAATGCCCATAAGCTTCTTTTCAGGAGGTGGCACGCAGCACAGACAGAGTCAGGGTGAAGCACCTCAGTTAAGTATTAGAATAATTTGTATTCACCAGCATTTATGGCCAGAAGAGAAACTGGATCTGGACTTCTTTGTTTCCACATATCTCTCACTTACTAATCCAGAGTTTCTGACATTTGTAATATTCTGCTTTATTACTATGCATTAGCCTAAGCTTATAATGAACATGGTATGAGACATACAGGGTGCAGCATATTATGAACAACTCTGATTGACGGTGCCGTGCAGTGATGACAGCACTGTGTTTTGCTTTCATTTTTGGAGACTAAGTGGCTTACATGTGGTCCCATTTAAAGGATGTCTGGGTGGCAGCTGCATTCTCCTATGTGCTTATGAGAGGGAAATGAACTTTTCAGTCCTGAAATACTGTAAAAAGGGGTTATGTAAAAAGGCTGCATGCAGCTATTGAAGGGGAAAAATATCCTCTCCAGACAATGTGACTTCCTGTTTACAAACTACAAACATTTTGGCCATAACTCTGAAATGTCACGCAAAATTTTTGATGCTTTCCAGAGCAATGTCCAGCTTGGGATCAGAATAATTTTTTTTTGAGAGCACTGTCCTCAGGGAATGAGACTTTACAAGGCTGTACATCTGAAATTGCCAGTCTGTTTCCCAGATTTCAATCTCCCTCTTTAAACACAGAGACTTCACGTTTAGGGATGCTGAGTCTGTGCCCAAAGCGGCAACATTCTAGTGATGGGGAGCTTGCTGCCCTTGTCTAGGAGGCAGCCATATACCTGTGACTTCCTTCTTTTCCATTTGCAGACACTTTGCACTTTAAAAACAATGTAGCACTGAAAAAGATCAACCCCATATACCTGATATAGAGTTAGAATGGGGAAAAGTAATTTTACTTCTGAATGCAGAAGGGATCAGCTCGTTCAGTTTCTGAACACAAAAAGTGTTTCCCATGAAATGCTTCTCTTCATTAGGACCAACAGATATTTATCTCTGTTACTGTGCAAGGGTATCTTAAAGCCCATGTGGAAACCAATGGTGGGAGCTATAAACAGCCCCTGAAGTTCTTCCTATAGAAGAACTTGGTTGACCTACACTTTTTCCTATAGAAGGCCATGGTTGAATAGGACCTGACAGAGTATATATCATCTCCTCTTTTCCTGGGAGCTGGCAAGCAGCATTTTGTCTCTTTCCTTTTCCAGGGCATGGTCTGCCCCCACAGCCCAGTGCTCATTTGCAGAGAAGAAGCCGAGGGCAACTGAGGAGCTCTTGCTGTGCCTTGGCACCAAACAGCAGAGCTGAGAACTGAGTGAATAAGCAAACAAGTCCTGCCAAGGCAAAATAGCCACTTTAAGTGGAGTTGTGGCCTTCAGGAACAACGTACAAGGGGGTTGCCAACAGAGGGCTGAGCCAGCAAAGCACTGGTTTATTTATACATTTCAGCATACACCAAAAGCATACACTGTGCTGTACTCTTTGAGGGGAGAGGAGGGTGGAAGAAGTGAAGGGAAACCATGTGATAGAAACTGTACTTTGTACGCACATGCTAGGGTAGCACGTCTGAGACCTGGACACTGATTTCCAGGGAGAACATCTCCCAAAGGACCACAAAGGTCCCTACTCGCTTGAAAATCAGAGATTGACAGTACTGAGGGTTGGTGTAGACAGTATTTATTACATCGGATACCCAGGGAAAATGGGCAGTAGACACTCCATGGTCTTCCCATCCCCAGTGCTGGATGTGGGCATGAATGAATCCCCAAGCTCCCTCCTGCATCCACCATCATTCAGGGCACACATGTATGGACTACACAAGACTCTCCCCTGCAGCACCAAAGCTGGGTCTCTACCATCGAAAAACACTCATATTTGGGATAAATTTCCTTCTTCTTTCTGCCACCTGTATCATACAAAGGGGAGTAGATAGGGATAGAAATTTGATGTCTATGATACAAAACCTTCACCACTTTGGATCCTGCTTCTTGTGCATCTGTAAGGATAAACCAGACATGTCTTTTCTTTTTTGTTGTTTCTTTGGGGGTCTTGTTTGCATTGCTATGCTTGTTATTAGAATGCTTACTTCGATAAGCTGCGTCCATGAAGCAGTTAACATGAGCACTTGTCTTCAGCATGCACAAATCACTGTTTGGGTCATTCCTATCATGAACATGGTGCTCCTCAAGTGCTCCTTGGCCAGAGATCATGAAACATCCACACAAACTAAACTTGCCCCTTTTCTTCTTTTGTTTTGCAGCACTAGAAAGCAGGCACAGAGAGGAGGAGACTTCTCTCAGGCTCCTTGCTTCTGTCTGCTCCCTAAATAACGCATTAATCACCCAGACAATGTAACTGAACTCCAGACTGCTGCCTTCTGCCTTGAAAAATGCACGCAGTACCATTTCTGCAGCATCAGTATCTGGGAAGCAAGGTTGTTGTGCTTTTCTGAAATCTGATTTAGTCTGGAAAATCTCTCCTCTTGGCAGCACTCACTGAGCTCAAGGCCTTGTGTGAGGAATGCATAAAATTGTCTGGAGAAGTTGAGGAAGAATGTGGTGCTCCATCCTCTACCACATCTAACCTGGATGAACCTTGTGTTATGGTACAGGCAAGTTCTGGTTTGGTTCAAAGCCGTTGTTTTTATTGTTTAAATTGACTTTTGACATTTTTTACCCTGACCCCATTGCACTTCTGTCCATACCACCATTAAAGGGTTATCTAATTCCACTAGAGGCCATCTGCGTTTCTCAAAGTGCATGAAATGTCAGGCTGAGATGAACCATGAGTGGTCCAAGTAGAGTATTAAGCCGTATACGTACAAAATGGCCTTCTCCTGACAAATCCCAGAACTAGCCTGGAAAGGTTATTGACAGAAAAGTCAAACCAAAGCACGGGCCATGTTGCGTGGGGGTGTCTCAGGCACAGTAAAACACCATGGGGCTCAGTGAGAGCAGGAGAGGCATGGCCATGGGCTGGCTGAAGACTGGCTCAGTGAAGGACAATCAGAGAATTTGTCCTCACAGAAACAACAGGAAGAAAACTTGAAGTCAACTTCAAAAACCAAGTTTGCCTCCAGGTCTCAGGGAAAATAAATGGGGGGAAAAACCTGCCTGCAAAAGTATTGCCTTGCTAAAGATCTGCTGGCTTCAAGGAAAGCACTTGTCTGTGTGGTGTTAGGACATAATATCTAGTTATAAGGGGTGCTAAGGGTGAAAAGAAAGAAGGAAGAGGCATAGGGGAAATCTGGAGGCAGCCACTGGCCTCTCAGAGGTCCTGTTTTTTCCCTTGGGCTCTGTGTTCCAGGTGACGGAGAAAGCCATGCAGGCCTCCTCTTCCATTTACCAGGGCTGCAAGTCTTAATTTAAGATGGCAACTAAAATTGCTTCCCCTGGACTGTGACAAACCCACTCAGCTCCAGGGCAGGGACTGAAATGTGTTGCAGTGAGTGTCACTTACTTCGAGTGAAAGGCTGCTGGAGAAATAAACAGCTGATTTAGCCTCTTGGCCTTTTGCAGGAGCAAAGAGGTCGCCAAGAAGGAAAAAATGTTAATAACAATATGGTAATCAAGGGAGGCAAAGGGAAATGTTAAGTGGATGCTATCGAGCAGCCTTTGTCATCTTTGGAGTATGCTTCCCCCACGGATGTTATTGGCAAAGTATCTTGCTACAGTGCTGGGCAAGAGTTGGGTGAGCTGCTTCCTTATGTCCTTTAGAAGTGGCGCAGGATGCAACGCAAGGATTCCTTAAGGTACATCACACCCTGAGTGACCCTAACACCTTCCTTGGGGTACAGAGGAGACAGCAAGGCAGCATGCAAAGGGGAGCATACCATTCAGATACACAAACATACGCTCGTCTGTCGTGACAAGTCTACTTCATGACCCCATCACGCCTGCCACAATCAATCTTCGTTTGGCTTTGAACATCGATAGATGCCTCAGCAGGTTTTGATTATGGCAATGCAGTCAGCACTAGTGATGAGCTGTGGAAAACTCCCCCTGCACCCTTATCTCTTTATACTTAAATAGCTGTCTGGGCACTGCTGATCTTCATGCTGCTGGGAAGGCTGACCAGAAACTGGCACACTCAGAGGGAGTGGGAAACAGATTTTTCCTCACCATTTCTTGCTTGTCACACTAACAACCTGGTAATGCCTCACAGCTCACTGTTTCCTGCAGCCAGGCCTGTGTTTGTGGTTAGTGATGAAGTTTGCCCTACTGAGCAATTCCACTTTGTTATTTTAAAGTTATAATACACACACACACACAAAAGCATTAGGCATGATATTTTAGAGCAGGGAAGAAGCCAAGAGAAGAAGTAAATCTTTTCCACATTTGATGAAAATGAGATGCTTGCTCTACCAGCAGTTATGGAATGATGCCGATGCTGCTGAGTGAAGCGGGATGGTCCGTGTAAGGCAGGTGGCTGCACTGGAAGGTCCTTCTGGCCCTAAAATGGATTAATAACCCTTTAAAGAAATTATTTCCTTTTTCCCCCTGCATATTAGAACTAAAATGATCTTGGGGAGCACTCAGGGAGTATTCACATCCTTATGGCTTTTTGCAGTCAGTTCAACTCACTGCCAGTATTAAACTGGCAGCATTTATTGGTTTACAACAACGTCTGCAGACCTCCTGGTGCTGACATGCTATAGACCACTTGCTGGCCAGTGCTTCCCTGCTGTTTTCCCATCTGGTGCACACGGCGGTCAGACAAACAGAAACTGCTCATTCTCAGCTCACTTGCCAGCAAGGACCGATGGCCGTGCGCTATTCCCATGGTGTGGAAAAGCTGTGGAGCCACTCAAAACCACCTCTGCTTTATTTTAGCCAAAGGAGCCACCATTTGTGCAGCACCGGCAGTACAGGAAAGGCCTGAGTGCTTCCCTGGCAGGGCAGCTCTTGCTTAGGGTATTGTGAGGCTGTCAAAAACACTAACATGCTGTGTCACATAACATCAGGCTGTGATGTACTCATTCAGAGCACTGTTAACAAGAGGCCGCTCCAAATTCCTAGGAAGCACAATGCCAGTGCATTCATTCAGCTATGCTGCTGGATTGCAGAGTGTGTTGGGCTCTCCTGCAGCAGAAGGGGAAGGATGCCATTTGCCACTCCTCACATCGTCATGTGTGCAGCATCTTTTGGTCCTTGGTCCAAGTTTCGGCAAAGAGAAATACCTCAAATACTGGTTATTATCGTCATTATAATTTTCTTTTACAGAGTAAGAAGAAACACCAGAGCTTCCCTCAGAAGAGTCAGAAGATGCTGGAATGTAGCTTTTCTAATAGACAAATATGCAAAAAACCAGCATCCTTGTCTTTTCTTAGTTACTCTAATCTTTTACAAGACTGGTGTGGCTCAAGTCAAACATGCTGGGGAAAAAAATGCACGGCTTCCACAGTCTGGAATGGCAATGTTTTCCTGAGCTCTGAATCAGAGGCCTTGATAACAGAGAACCAATAATATGTTTGTAGCTGTGCAATCCAGGGTCTAAAGAGCAGCTGCAGACCAAAGGCCAGTTCAGTGCTTCCAGGCAGACCACAAGCTCATTGCGGAGCAAGACTCATCATCTTGCTCGGGGCCAACACAAAGAGAAGCACAAGGCTTCCAGGGAGCCACTCTAGAAAGGATGGATGCTGGGAGGAAGATGCCTTTTCCATGGCTTCATCATCTTCAGGACATCTTAGCTGCACCCATGCTAATATATGAAACAGGACCAGAGCTGAACATCCTACAGATGCCTGCACTAGTCTGCACTTTTCAGTTGCTTACATGCTGCTGTTCTACTTTCCAGAACTTCTCCAGGGATTTCAGCATGAGCAGAAGAAAACATAAATCATGAAAGCTGTGGATGTTGTCTACCTAGACTTTAGTAAAGCCTTTGACACCATTTCCAGAAGCATTCTCCTGGAGTCCCTGACTGCTCATGTCTTAGATGGGCCTAGTCTTTGCTGGATAAAACACTGGCCGGATGACTGAGCCCAAAGAGTGGTGGTGAATGGAGTTGGTGGCCAGTCACAAGTGATGTTCCCCAAGGTCCAGGACCAGTTGTCTTTAATAATCAATGACCTGGACAAAGGGATCAAGTGCACTCTCAGTAACTTTGCAGATGGATGCTGGGGAGGGACTCTTCATTAGGGACTTTAGTGATAGGACAAGGGGTAAGGGGTACAAACTTAAACAGGGTGAAGTTTAGATTGGATATGAGGAAGAAGTTCTTTACTGTGAGGGTGGTGAGGCACTGGAATGGGTTGCCCAGGGAAG
>JANRGW010039106.1:25203-49342 GCA_024733675.1 Psilopsiagon aymara
GTTGCCCAGGGAAGCTGTGAATGCTCCATCCCTGGTGGTGTTCAAGGCCAGGTTGGACAGAGCCTTGGGTGGCATGGGTTAGTGGGAGTTGTCCCTGCCCATGGCAGGGGGGTTGGAACTGGATGATCTTAAGGTCCTTTCCACTAACTATTCTATGATTCTGTGACACCAGGGTAGGTGGGAGTGTTGGTGTGCTTGAGCGATCAAAGGGTCTGCAGAAGGATCTGGACAGGCTGGACCAGTGAGCCAGCTCTATGAGGTTCAACAAGGCTCAGCGGTGGGTCCTGCACTTGGGTCACAACAATTCCATGCAATGTTACAGGCTGGAAAGTGAGTGGCTGGAAAGTGACTCACAGAAAAGGACCTGAGGGTGTTGGACAATAGATGCTGAATGTGACCCAGCTTGTGCCTAGGTGGCCAAGATCGTTCTGACTTGTATCAACAATGGTGTAGGCAGCAGGGCCAGGGATGTAATTATTCCTTTACAAAGAAGGGCAGCCAAACTGGTGAAGGGCCTGGAGCATAAGTCTGGCTGAGGAATGGCTGAGGGACAGGGGTTAGCCTGGAGAGAAGGAGGCTTAGGGCAGGAAGTTGTCTTTCTCTACAACTACCTGAAAGGAGGATGGATAGAGGTGGGTGTTGGTCTCTTCTCCCAAGTAGCAAGTGATAGGACAAGAGGAAATGGCCTCAGAGTGCTGCAGGAAAGATTTAGATTGGAGATTAGGAAACATTTCTTCACTGAAAGGATTGTCAAGCATTGGAACAGGCTGCCCAGGCTGGAGTCACCATACCTGGAGGTATTTAAAAGACACTTGGATGTGGCACTTCAGGACATGGTTTAGTGGTAGGCTTGGAAGTGCTGGGTTTACGGTTGGTGATCTTAAAGGTCTTCAACCTAAGTGATTCTTGTTTCTATGGACAGGGAAGGTCCTTGTCTGCCTGCAGACTGGTCCCTAATTTAAGTCATTGCATCTGTGCCCTTCCTGATCAACACTGGGATAATGATCACAATTGCAAGGGGCAGTTTTACACTTTCCACTTATTTACACTATGTAATGACACCTTATTGCACTCACTTTGCACTGGTAAGCAGGGGAATCTGTTAAATAAAGCCCAAACCCAATAAGATACCACTTAATGTACTGCTAAACTGCTAAACCAGCTTAGGCAGTCTCCTGGAGGTGTCAGTTGGATCTGCTCTTTCTGCCTTCTCTGGGGTGAATTTAATACTTCCCTCCAAATATAAACAGCCTAGATCAGGCAGAGCACAGCAAAGTTCATTTCTTTGAGGCTGCTTGGCTAGAGGCTTTGACAAATGCCTATGATGGTAAGGAAATGTAAAACAGTCCCAGGTGGAACCATGGCTTTGCCAAGTCTCTCTGTTCCCCTCCATGAATTTTGCCACTTTGGTGCTCAGAGCCAGCCAGGAGCAGATCAAAAGGGCATCCTCAGCTGGCTGCTGGCCATCGTAACTAAGCACCTTCTCCTTCAAACCGCAAATGGCAAGGGTGCAACGGAGTTTTCCTATCCTTTTATTTCCCTTTTTCTCCTGGTTCAGTGTGGATGACAAATAGCGTTTTAAGCTCATCGAGGAAATTACCTCAGATTTTAAGTTCTTTCCTGGGGCAGCTTTGAATTTTGAATATATGTGTGCACCTTTCTGCTTCTCTCTTCTCCCCTCCATATCCGATAAACAGCTTCCTCTCTAGAATCGAATACAGGATGATATCACTGCTCAGTGAAATGCACTTGTTGCTTTAGTCCTTCTTGTGTTTCTGAGGGCTCACTCAGATTTCACTTGAAGTTGGCTTTATTTCAAAGGCTCGGATGATGGATCACTGGGCTAGATTTCTCCTCTTGCTTTTACCATTCCAGAGGTATATAAGGCAGAAAAATTAATAGCGCTGTGATTTTACTAGGGAGTGTTACGCATTACCAACCATGCACTCTTGAATTGTAGGTACTTACCATGACTGCCTTGCTGGCTCATTTAAGCACTTCCCTCTCTGTAAGGTCTGGGCCCTTGGAGCAGCTCTGTCAGGTGGATATAAATTAATTTCTACTTTATGGAAGGAAGGAAGAAAGCAGAATTTGTTGTAGGATAGGAGTCACCTCACCTACCCACAGCTACCCATATGAACTGCCTCCTATTTTAGTCAATCAAGAGGCACTGGCGCCTCCATGGTACAGATTGTGGATGTCCACAGGCAGCTCTAGAGAATTCATCCTCTCTTCATGGACTACAGATGTAGTTAGGGCATAGTGAGGTGAAATCTGCCCTCTCTGCCTTAGCTGAGGGCTCACATCAAAAGTTTATGGGATAGAAAAGAATTTAGTCTTCCTCTCCTACATATATGAACTTCGTGGTCACTTCTTTGGAGTCCTAACACTTTCCTGTGAGCTCAGCCCCAACCAAACTCAGTAAGACCAGATCTCTGAGCCATTTACAGTGAAACAGTTGCAGAACAGAGATTGAGGTGTTACACATTGTGGGAATAATTGTGTCACTAATGCAAAGATTTGACTGGAGAGAAAAAAATGGTTATCCAAGAAAAGAAAGATAATTCAACCTGAACATACTTTAGGGATGATTATTATTAAGGATATTGTTATACTTAGACTTTTCTGTTGCATAGAGTAAGAAGAGCTTTGAGATCTGTCATTAGCAATATCCCTCCCAGGCCAGCAAGCCAATGTCCTATGAAAAGACACTGACACTTTCTAAAGACTACTCATCACAAACCACTTGATTTCTTCTGACCCTATCCAAAGTCCTTCTGTAAAAGTCAAGATTATTAAAACCCTCATTTAGAAAAGCCTGAAATGTACAGTTTATCTTTGGGTGGGGGGAGAAGGAGGAAGATTTACAGTCCATTAGATCTTCCCTAATGTGATGTGCAACTCCATCATGCAATCTCCAAAGTAAACTGAGGGAGACCCATGGTGCATGCTGTGCTTTGTTTCAGGGGTGTTGACTCCATCTTCACCTTTGTAAATCAACTTCATTTCTGTAAAGTCTCTGAGCACTTCACACAAAAAAAGAATAACCTTGTTTTAGAGTGATTCTGAAGAAGAAGGATCCACAGGAGCGCAAGGGAGGGTGAGATATTGAGTTTGTACCCAAACTCAGGCAGTGACAAAAGTATGAAATTTCCATGATTCCACTGCTCCAGCCACTTTATTAACCACTTTGCCACACAGATGTAAAGCACTACTACCTCCTTCCTCCAGAGAATTCAATCATACGGTTTGTGCACCAACAGTGATAAAAAATGCGCCATTCAAGTTAGGTTCAGGGTGAAGGTACTTAAAGACTGACAGAAAAGTTGAGGCAAAGGCAGTTGGTTATGGGAGACTGCTAAAGACCCTCAAATGAGACAGGTTCATTGCCTGGAGACCTGGTGTGGATAATGATTCAGGGTTTGTTTGTTGGAGTTCATTTTTCGAACAGCTCAAATGCATTTTTCTATATGGACATGTGCTGTTGTGCTCTGTCCCTCTGGTGCACACACTGCACCCAGGAGACAGCATTTGAGGCTACTGGGGCACAGGAACTCATTTCTTATCCAAACCATAATCAAAGAAACTTCACTGCCAAATCACTGCAACTGACTCCATTTGACATTTTAAACCGGGAATGAATATTAGTCCAGAGTGCTAGGAATGGGAAACAGGGACACTGATAAACCAAGAAAAGTCATGCTTAAAATGACACTGTTCTGTGCCAAGTCTCCCTGAGCACAAACTCGTGGAGAAATGGAAATATTATACCTGAAAAACAAAATAACGTGAAATGTTTCTAGCTTGCAGCTGGAGATGCTTGTTATACATGTGCCCTTTGGGAATGCTGAGTACAGGAGATGTCCTACGTCTGAAGTCACACACCTGAGAATCAATTTTAGTACCATTTTAATGAACTGCTTATATCATCAGAGAACGAAAAAACAAAGCAGGCCAGCAAATGAACTCTCAGCACAGGGCAAAGCAGCCAATTCATAACTGAAAAAGAAGAGCAGCAGACATCAAAGTAAGGATGATGTGATTTTCAACACACCTGGATGTCACATCTTCCCCCTGCTCATCATCAATGTTCCATGTCAGCAGAAATACATCGGACCCCTCAAGAGCAATAGCAAAGACAGGGGAGCAGATCCAGTGTGCAGTGAGAGCTTTCAATAACTGCAGTGATCATGAGCTCAGGCCTGGTGTGATAGAGTATTGGTTTGCTCATTCGGGTTTTGTTTCTCAGGTAAAACTTTTCACCTCCTCATTTGGTGAGAACAAGTCATTAGACTTTTTTAAGATCCTGACTTGCTTGCATGAGTTGACAGCCCAAGAGTATTTGCCAAAAGTTGGGAAAAGGCCAAATTTTCATTAAACCTCTTGTAAACCCCAAACTGCCGTCCTGCGAGGCTACATCTGGCAAGGAAGCCATCTGCGATTCGTATAGTCTTGCTCCAACAAAACGACAACAGTGTGAAAAACTCTTTTCTCTGGTCGGCAGTGAACTGTAAAAGTAACATTAGTAATAGCTTCTGCAGGCTCAGTAATGACATAATTGACATTGGCTGAAAGCACAAGCCCCAACCGTGAGGGCTTGCCAAGGCTCTGGATTGATTCATATCATCCTTCAAAAATACAGGTCATAGTCAATAGCCCTCTTGGATGCTGCTTCTCATGCCGATGTTGCGACTGCTCTCCTTCTGAGCAGTGTCTGTAATGAAATCTCACAGAGTTGGTGCCTCCTGACCCCAGCCCTGGCTAAAAAAAAAAGCATAAAAAGGGGCTGTTCTGCTTGACTGAAGCCATTTGCTTGATCCATAAACAAGGTCTGTATTTCCAATTGTTTAAAAACCTGCAGTTTCGCAGAGGAGCACACATCGCACCTAGTAATCTCTTATATCTATAGCAACATGACCCGGTGCATTTTATTTAATGCAGAGCCCTAGTAAGGAGACTGGGCTTTAAGCCATCTGCACATATGTTTCTTGGATGCCTGATATTTTCATTTTGCTTCAGATGAGCTGCACTGTTAGGGGGCTCCCATTTATAGCATCCGGGATTTTTTCCAGTATAAGTTGTGCTCACCCCGTCTGCAAACCTCTCTTTCCCCCTCAACCCCCTTCACCCCCATGACTTAAAAAATACAAACCCCAGCAGATGTCCATAAAAAAAAAGAGCGAGACCAAAAGCACTGATTTGCTCAAATCTCTCGCTAAAGAAACCATTCCCCAGCTCCCTTTGTGTTTAAAAGCTTGAGGCCCCTGTTTTAGAGAAATCCTAGAAATAAGATTTAAAGACCTCAGTGGGACCGTGCAGTGCTGAGAGACTGCATGGTTACTGATGGGGAATGTTTAGAAAACAACACCTAATGCCACCAAGGTTTCCATTTGCACCTCTCCTGTCCTACACGTTCCATGGAGAGCCTGGCTTGCAATGCAGGAGCTCTTCCTGTGTTGTTTGGACAAGTAAGTGACAAAAGAACACTGCACTGGGGCCTGAACCCTTTACTAAAGCTTTAGACCTTTCTGATTCAGGCAACAAGCAAGCGGGGGTTTAATCAGCTGAGGGAAGACTGAAAGAAGATGAAAAAGCTAAAAAGATAGCAAGGGACTATCGGGTAGCACAAACCCGAGTGCCTGATTCTGACCCTCCCCTGCAGTGTGAGTGAATCCACATCTGCGAAGATCAGAGGTGGCTCTTTGCTGAGTGATGGGCTCCAGGATTCAGCAGGGAAACAAAAGAGCACTGGTAATGTGATTTTTGTTTAAAAACATGTCAGGGCCAAGTAGCCAAATCCAGGACGGTGTCAAGAGGCGTACCTCTCACATTCCCTGCTGTTCAGAGAGCCTGGGAGTTTGATACAGGAAAAGAAACAAGAATCAAAGCCCATACCTGAGCTGAGCTGTGATGGGCCAGATATTGTTCTTGCTGGAGATATTAATGAGGCCTGGGCTGGCCAGTGAGACATCTCACTATGCTGCTTGATGCCCTCATTAGGTCACTTCTACTGCCATCTCATTGCAGCTTGGGTCTTTGTCCCTGTGCTTGAGAGATTCCCAGGGCCAGATTAGCAAAGGGATCTCTCTGAGCTTCATCTTTCCTGCAGTTCCCTCCTCCTGCCAGCCCAATGCCAGAGGCAGAGCCCACACAGGCTGCCAGACTGACTCCATTTCTAAAGCCAGCACTTGAAACCAAGGTTGGGATGCTGGTAACTGCCTCTGAATATTCCCTTCTATGGCTATAGTGTCCATTGGCTCTTGCCTTTGGCGTGGTTTGAAGCTCCCATGGGCTGTAATCTGTGGTCTCTTTTGTTTCACACTGTCTCTTCAAGATGAACCTTCAGGGTATGTTCATGGCCAGCTTGTTGGGTGGGAGCTCATAAGCTTGCTGGGGCTTGTCTGCTAGCTCCCAGCTGGCAATGCAACACTGCTCCACAAAGGGAAGGTCATGGTCCCCTTTCAACACCGATGCTGCTGGAGGGTACACAAGTCCATCATGAAGCAGCGATGGGTTCCCAACATGGTTTTGTAACATGGATACGCTGGGACAATAAAACTCAACTGATGCTTTCCAAAAATAAAGCCACTCTGTTCCCAGCAAGGCTGAGAAGAATTGCAAGACTTGAAAGACTCCAGTGCCTCCTGCGCAGCTGCTGGCTCTGTGGAACATGTCTCTGCTGCTGAGGAAGGATCAGGAATGCCAGACACTGCCCATGTCATTGGGACATCCCCAGCACAGCATTTCTTGGTGTGCCCAGGAAAACCCAGTGCTTTGGGACACCACTGGTCTGATTTCCTCAGGTAACGTGGACTTGGGGCTGGCCTTCCTGGTACATTGGACACCTTTCTACACTGAGGAACTCAGCTTGATGATACCCTGCAAACCACTCTCCAAGGAGGTCCCTGGCCCTTCCGGACCTCTGTTCTTACAGGCTGGCTGAGTATTAATTCGTAAGACCTGCTAAAGCAGAGTCGGGGCTGATTGCAGAAGGGAAAAGTGTGTAATGCAAGACAGGGAAACAGGCAACAGGAGCAGAAATCTGGTCAAGGGTGGTCACTTCCTTCATTTGTATGAGGATTCAGGAAGTCCATTACAAAGTACTCCATCACTGTCACTTAATTCCAGCTAGATTACAAAAGATTAATGGCTCGGCTCCTTCTACCCCCTGCCAGCGTGTTGCAGAGGGTGGTGTTATCAGCTTCTTGGTGTGTGCCAGGTAGAGTTTCCCAGGACTTTGAACAACTTTTCTTTTACTCTCTAATAATTTGATAATCTGAGCTAAATCATCATGGGAGCTGTTAGTGTCCTTCTAGGCATATCAATAGGGAAATATATGGTGAAACAGCAGATGAACAGCATCATGCCTCTGGGAGGAAGGAATGAGGCTATGATGCCTACAAGCGACCTGGTTGCACCGCCTGGAGCAGGGATCTTCTTTTTACTAGGTAGTTCCTCAAGCTGGTGTTACTTTCACTGCACACCAGAGGCCATTAATAACTCTGGATACAGCACTGGGGTGATAAGCAAGGACATTACACGCTGCATTCCTGTCTCTGGCCCCATCCTTGTGGTCCTAAGGAATTCAACCCTATTTCCAGCTGACTTACAGCCTTTTCTTTTTCTTGCTTTTCCCAGTTAACCTGACTTTGATATGAATGAGCTCTGAAGAGGCAAGCCAAATGAGCAAAAGTGGGTTTTTGCCAGAGCGTTCACACTTCCAAGACTTATTTACACACCTTGGATTCAAGCATCAGGTAGCCTGATGTTATTATCTGGGCATCTTGTTACTATTCATATGACTTCTGCAATTTTAGCAGCTCCTCCAGTTTCCCCCAGGACTATGATGTACTTTGTATGGCTACCCACCAGGTAAAACGTGGGGGGGTCAGAGTGGAGTGTTGCTTCATGGAGGGTTAGTAGGGCAGACGTAAGTGGCTCAGCCACATCTTTTTCCCATCTGGGGCAGTTATAACTACAGACGTTGGTGGGGGGAGTTTCTACCATAAGTTCATCCCTCAAAATGAGGCTTTGGGAAGAGACGGACTGCAAATGAATTCAAATGTGGTGAATAGTTTCTGTGAAAGAGGGAATGCTGGCCCTGGAAAATATCCCTACTTTTTTATCAGTGATTCTTAAATGCAAAACTTGGCCATGGAAAGGTTGCAATGTTCCATTATGTTGCTTTCTGAATAGGCACATGTTTCAGATCTGCTTTTCATAGTGCTTCAGTTTCAAAAGTCACCTTGAACCAAAGGAAAAGGTTATCCACAAAGATTATATAGCCCCCAAATGAAGCAAAAGTATTTATCTCACATTTAGCCAAAGCTTTCAGATTGTCCCACTAATGAAATTTTCTAGCATTGTTTCTCCCATTCAGCTTTAAAACAAGATATGATCATTGGGCTAGACATACACCAGCATTCTCTCTCCAGTGATCGGCAGACTGTAAGAACTAAAGGAGAAGAAACATTAAGCTGAGGTGTATTTTTACATCTAATGCAAATGTAGTATAATTATTAATATTGCTGCTGTAGTAACTGCTGGTCCTTGAGTTTACGGGCAAATCTTGGTAGTAAAGGCGGTGGTACCTCCCTGGCCTGGGGTGCAGTGGCATGGCCCTATTTCCATCTTATCCTTCAGAGAGGGTCTGACTGAGGATGCCAAAATACCCGGTGGCCCCTTCTGCTCTGTCTGCTTGGCTCCTGCCAGGGGTGGTGAGCAGACAGATAATGAAAAAAAGGGTCAGATAACTGGGAGAATAGAATGTCACACCTAAGATCTTGGACAGAAACGTGCAGGTTGTTTTGATCAACCCCTGTGAGGAATTGTCTGCTGAAAGACTTGGGCACTTCTGTTCTTTATAGTTCTCACATAATAATTTATGTATGTTGTCCAGCATTTTTTTATTGTCATAATCATATAAAGAGTCTTAGATCACCAGTGAATCTGGATTTTGTGGTCATAGCAAAAGCAAGTATAAGCCCTGCACTTTAATAGAAGAAAAGCATGGCCCTAGAGCCATTTTTTCCCCATCTGCTCCTTCAGGGCTGGCCCTCAGTTCACTGCTGGCCAAAAAAACCCCACAAAGGCTTTTTTTTCTTTCTTCTTCCAGAGTTTCTTATTCCACTAAGGATGTATTATTATTTTAAACTTAATGGGAATTTAATCAGAAAGGAGTGACGCAGCGACTAGTCACCAGCTGAGCTCTGCAGAGCTGACGGATGGGGGCCAAGCCCCAGTCTAGCCTGCCAGAGCTCTCTTTTTGGTTTGGAAATCATTACTGCTGCCTCCCGTGGATGGCTCTGTGGTCATGGCAGCTGATTACAGTAACAGGGGGATTAAAACCCTTCACCTGCTGTGGCGTTTGCTCAGCTTCCCTCCCTTCCAAGTGCTATCTTTGCTGGAAACTGATGTGAAAGCCCAAAGCATCTTAAAACTGCAGCAGATGTTTTGCTTTAATGGGGGAGGAATTGATGACAGGCAGTGCAGAAGAAAGGTGGGAGGAAAAAACAGCAAAATGGAACCATCCCATCTGCTTTTATCCCTCCATTAGATGACATAGTAAATAGGGGTGGTGCAGACTAGTTTATCTAGGAGGGATGCTACGTTGCTGAGTGGAGAACAAGCTGAAGCTGTTCACTGAGCACTTCTCACTGAGTTAGAGCACTTCCCCCCCAAAAAAAACAAATACAGAAAACCCAGAAAGGTTCTGAAATGACCCCAAACTAAACTCAGACCCATTTGGTGCCTCATTAATATCAGCCTAATTTTATATCCTGTTCTCATGCCTCCGAGTTCAGCCTGAGATTTTTGTTTTAAATGAGTCTGAAATTTGCAGTTGTTCAGGTCAAGGGTTTTGCTTTGGCTTAACTATTCCTGGCTGTTCCTGTGCTACAGGAGGTCCAAGAGTATTTCCAGGTTTATCAGTAACATTTCTTCTGAAAGCTGCTCCTCTAACCCTGCATTTTTTGTGTGCGTTGCTGATAACCCATGTCTGAAAGAATGGTGAGACCGTGTGCTTGGTTGGGATCCACCTGGGTGTAAAAATAGTACTTGCAAGAGTGGACCAAATTTGACAGCTACATTCCTACTAAGGAGGCTTCTGAGCTAATGAAGACATTCAGAAGTAATGAAGCAAATCCTCTGTGAAAGTCCTGCAGGGGGGATTATTTTGTTGGGTGTTTTCCCCCTCCTCTTATATTCTGCATTTCTCAGGTGTCTTTTAAATGAACAACAAACTCCACTTTTTCTCCTTCATCCCCATCTGATGATGTTCCCTGTTTTCTTCTTCAGCTTTGACACTCCGAAGCCAACAGCAGCATCAAAGAATTCTGCTGAACTTCCCAAGTTAGCAGCAATGGAAAGGGAAGGTGGGATGCCAAGGCTGCTGCGGTACAATATGAAAGTAGGAAAACTTTGTCAGTCTGGTTAGAAGAAACTGTAGACATATAGAGCTAATACAGGCACCAAAACCACTTCCAACAGATCTCCAGCTCACAGGACTCTTTTAGAAGACACACCGATTATTGCTTTTTTAAATGGAAAACAGGGATATAGCCTATTTCTTCTTGTGCAGAAGAATCAACTTGGTGTGCAGAAAACCCACCTGCTTTTCATTTTTAGCACATTTTTCCATTATTGGGAAGGACTGCGGACAATTGTATAACGATATAAAAGCTGTTTTATTTTGCCCCAATTAGAAAAAAAATGATATGCCCGATTTGCAACTGTTCTGAGCATAAAATGTGCGACAAGAATAAACGGCTCGTTTTCATTAATATGTCTTTTAGCTATGCTTCAGTGGAAAAAGTGCTCTAAAGAAGCCTACATGTGATTTGAAGTCTGATCCTCTGCTAACTTGGCAAATATGTGAGGATGAAGTATGGAGAAGAGCTAACCTATAAAGTATCCTGTATTTTAACAGCCTGTTTCTCCATTAAGCATTTTTAGACATCAATAGAACAAATTGTCCTGTATTGTATGTAACATGTCTGTGCTGCTAAAACATTAAGGCTTTTGTCAGCTCGCTACTTTAACCCTTAAAGATGGTGGGTGGTGCTCCAGCAAAGTCATTGTCCTCCGGCTTTTGCTGGAAAGCTGCTGTTGATTTTATGGCTGTGAAGCCACATCATCATTTGTTTTCACCCTCAGGAAGATGCAAGCTGCTGGTGGTGATTTTATTACAGTTGCTGACACTATTTGCTTGTGAGCAACTCCCTGGACCAGGATACTCTCTGATGAAGAAATACATAAACATTAAGCAAAAATACACCATAGGCCTTTGTAGTTCCAGCCTCAGCAGGGCAGGTTCTACAAGGCAGGGGCAATCCTGCAAAATGTTGTCAAAAAAACACCGGTGGACCATTAGTTATATACCTGTCCTTGGGCTCTTTCACATGGACCAGTAAGTTCTAACCTTGGCAGCTGAAGGTACAGGGTTGCAGGGGTAGGTGGTGTGAGCCTGAGTTTAGAGGAAGCAAGCTCCAGAAAGGCACTGCTGCAGCTTGGGTCTCCTTCTGTTGACAACGGTTGGTTGCTCTGGCCAGACTTTGAACCTTCTCACCAGGAATTTTGGCACCATCTTAATTTCTTCCTGCTTCATTCTAGATCTGGGTGACTCCCTGTATGTCCTGCCTGACCCGGGAAGCACAAATAGCCTTGCCATCAGCTCCCACTCACACAATATCCATGCTGTTCTCGTTGCTTCCTGCAAGCGTGACCTTGAGATAACCACCATCCACTCTCTCTATGGGTATGGCCTCTCAGGCAGGTTCCCACCAGGCAGAGACAGTGATCTGCTTGAGCGATGGCTGCTCTGCAGAGTTGTCCATGTCCTTATCTCAATCCACAATAGATACAAACTAAGTCACTCAGTTTGAGTGATGAGGACCCCTCATCCTCATCACATCCAGTCTGAGTGATGAGAATCCACCTCAATCCCCAGACTGGGACATGAGGACCCCCAGGTCTCATCACTGTTACCCCAGGACCATCACTGGGGCAGGGCTGCTACACTGAAGACTCTCTCAAGCTCAATCCTATGACGATGTTAGGCTCACAACAGGCCTTTGAAATACCTGGGTTTGAGTATGGTTTCATGGTGGCCCTGCTTTCAAAAAGAAACAAAATAAGAAACTCCTTCCTGCTCTTTCCCAATGCCTAAGACTTGCCTGTTCTTCACCACTGCATGTTGGGCTGTAGTGAAATTGCCCTCATTCAAATGAATTCCCTCTATCTCCCCCTAAAAACATTGATTATAGCTCAGATCATTTCCAAGATCTGGCTCACAGCTTGACTGTATGATTTGGGCAAGGGGGATGGTGGAGGCAACACCATTGTGAAGATGCAGGTGTTTAAGCTGATCTTGTGTTGCAACAAATTACTCACTTTAATGATTCAATCATTAACAACAACCTGCCAGGGTGACAGCAGAAGGCAAAATCCCTTGTCTGGTTGTGCTAACCATCAGCCCAGGGGTCCTCAGGCTTCAGCTGTGGACCACCAGGGCCGTAAGATGTATAGAGAAGGGCTGTGAAGTGATTGCTGACTTTCCTCCCTGTGTTGGACACCCAAACACAAATATGCTCTGAGGAATGCAAGCAAAAACGAAAGCCAAATAGTATTTTGGGAAAACTGTGCAACAAGTGAATATGCATCCTCTCTGCATTTTATTGCTGGTCTTCTAAAAATAAGGGAAACGTGATGGAACATGCGTAAGTTGGAGTCTGGGTCTTCCTCAAATAGGCTCCATGAAAAAGCTGTGAAGGCAAACTGAATTACTCCAATATTTATGCCAAGCTTTTAATAAGTGAGGGGTAGCAGCTGCAGGACTAACCAGGAAATAACTGAATAGCCGCTGCTTGACCAGCTTGTGGAAGGTGTTCGTGAAGAGCTGGTGACTGAGCCTCGTGATGTAGGTGGTCCCTTCCAGCCCTACGTGCCTCGGAATAGCCGTGGCTCCCTCCCAAGCACCGTCGGCACCAATGTATTTATGTTCCTTGCTATGGTATGTGAAGCAGCTTTGCTGGAGCCAACAGGTTTTATACCTGGAAGTCCCATAAGTGACTCCCACGTGAATCTGAGGAATTCACCTAAGCACCCAGATAGCACCAGCAAGGTCTGCAATCACTGCCACCGTGTTGCTCCATGGAGAGAAACTCAGCACCGTAGCGCAGCAACAGGTTACATCCCCCTATCCCTATTCCTATTTTAAAGTGGTTTACTCCTGAACACAAGGAAATCTCCCTGTCTGCTGGGGAGCATTTAGCAGAGGAGTAAACAGGTCCTCCTCTCTCTCTTTGTGTTCAAACATGGGAGTTCACATCCTCTGCCTCTTCCTCTCTGCCGCTGGCCCCCCTGGAACAGCAGAAGCACACCCCAGGGACGGCACAACAAACAACACCGAGGGGCGGCGGGGGCGAGAACAAAGAGCCCTTCAGCCCTGTGAAAAGCTTGTCCTGGAAAAGGGAGTCAATCCCAAGGCAGTACCGGTGTGGGGGATTAAAAAAAGCACCAGGAAAGCAGAACAAAGGGGAAGATAACGAGGCTTCAGTGGTCTTCTCCTGCATTTCTTGGACTCTGTGCATACGTGGATTTCCATATATATATTTCCAGAAGGGAAATAAGAGCCTTGTTTATAAAAATTACAGGCTTGCTTCCAAGTTTAACCTCTACCCTTAAAACAGCAGTCTAGGAATTGCTTTGTTTCAGGGCAAACTGTTCCTCTGGCCCAATTTGGGTTTGAAAGGAGTAAGCAATTCTAGATTTTCTCACCTATCTGCTATCTGCTTTTGTCTCCCAGGATCCCAGTGAAAGACAAGAGCTGTGCAAAGAGCTTCAGGCCTTGCAGTGATTGCATCATTTCCATCTTGGCATCCACACACTGGCTGCTCTTCCTGTACCCTTCACACTTCCAGTGCCGTGAGCCCTGTACTTACCTCTGGCACTTAACCTTGTAGCTACCTGTTCTAATTTTCCTTTTAACTACCTCTTGTAGCTGTTTCTTTTAACTGCCTCTTGTACTTATGCTTGTAACTACCATCTGTAGTTATTTCTTGTAATTACATTGGTTGCCTTTGTACCTGCAGTTCTTGCTGGCTGTAGGCGCAGCCCCCAAGAGCTATGTGATGCCTATGATAAATATATGTGTCTAAATGCCTAAACCATGCAGTGTAAATCAGTGGAAGGGTTAGGTATTTGTCAAACACATATATTAGAAACGTTTGTGTATATACGAATTTCAATGGTGCTGTCCCTCCTTAAGCCTGGAATAGTCTTTCATATGGATATGTATAGGTATATCTAAGCCTTCAACTCATTTACACTCTGTGGTTTAGGCATGTAGACATACATAGTGGTAGACTGGAATTCAACCCCAAAAGAACTGCATTTGCAAGACTGTTAAGTTTCTTCACAGGAAATGAAATGGAAGAGGTGTGCAGAAGGGCTGTAATTAGGAATGGGCTGTTGGACTCTTGTTCTGAGAAAAAACAATGCCATATTGGGTTATATTTTAGTAGCTGAGATGATAAGCACATCAAGGTATGAGGATTTACATTTCCCATTTGCATTTATTCTTTGGATATCACAGGCCAATGAAAATTAGCACCATATTATGCCTGGGATGGGAGCCCTCATCCAATGGCTCTGCTTTGGTACCCATAAGAGCCCCCCCCAGGCTTAAAGAGGGACAACAGCATCAAAATCATTTAAACTCTTAACCAAAATAAATTCAGTGTTATAATATTCACCCCTCTCTCTGGCAAAACTGCTGGGAACACACAGGTTTGCCCAATCTTGTACTGCTGCATCAGAGCACCTGATGAAGAATCAAACCAGACAGTTGCATAAATATGAATTTTCTTGCCTGTTGTTTCAGTTCATATGATTCATTGAACATTTCCACTGTAAATAACCTTCTCTCTGCCCCCCCCTTATTACCCTAATAATTCTCCTGAGATTGAAAAAGTGTTTATTTTGACTCAGAGATTGTAAAACCACAGGAATAAAACAAGTTTAGGCTGCCAGCGCTTTATTTAATATCTTGTTCTTTTGCTGAAGCTCTGAGAATAACTTCAGTTTCCTGCCGAAGAAGGAAACAGTGTTTTCCTTGACTTAAGTAAATATGACTTCCCCACTCATACATTTTCCCACTGCTGGAAATAGGCAGGAATTTTCCCAGTGCGTGAAGTTTGCAGCCTATGTATAAGAGTTTGCTCTCCACCCAGTTCACATTGGGCTGGCTTGGAGGGGCTGGAGATTCCCAGATGGAGGTTAAGTCCTTATGGGCATGCAGAGGCTTGGCAAAGCAAAAGGAAGTGCCCACCAGCTCTCAGCAAGGACCTGCCCCTGACCAGAGAGCTCTGACTTCATTTTGACCTCAAAGCAATGCTCCTCTGTGTTCATTTTTTTTCTATGATTTAAGTCATTTGGCTGTAACATATAATCAAGACTTCCCTTACCGAGAGGAGCTACAGCAAGAACAGAGGGAGTAAAATATAGGCTAGCCATGTAATGGGAGCGTGTGAATGTGGGATGGGAAACACAGAGGGAAGGACAGAGATGCAGTATAAAAGCAACACTGACATCGGGAGCGTGTATATAATCATATCATAATATCCAGTTGGGAGAACGTGGTAGAATGTTTCAAACAAAGGAAACAGCCAGTGCCTGGAGCTCCTCTGCATATTTATTACATCAACATAATGATACAGAGAAATAGAAGAAAGGCAGAGGCTGGCGTTACAAGCAGGCAAGTGTCACTGCTACTGTGCGTAGCACTGCTGGGAACGTGCCTGTCTCAAGCTTGGTGTGGAGGCTGAACTTTGGAGAAGATACTGGTGAATTACTGAGGGTTTAGGAAAGCATGCGTGAAAGATGATGTTTGAAAACCTGGCTGGGGTGAGCATCTCAGTAGTTCAACCAAGGAGAAGAGCAAGAGATGGCTCCATCACAGCTGGACGGGCCCCACAGCAGGGAAAGGGTTGATGATGGCAAACCAGCCTTTCACTGAGCCAGCAGAAATGATGCTAGGGCTGGAATCTGAACAGAGATAACATCAGTCTAAATGGGAGCTGGAAATGTTAAACCATTTCTAATCATAACCCTTTCTAATGGGCAACCCTGAAGACTGCTCAGGGAGGCAGGATGCTTCTCAGGGCATTTAGATGTCTTTTTCTCAAAGACATACTCTAATGCAATCAGGGAATTACAGGCTTGATGGAAAGATTATACAATTTAATTACCTAGCTTCTGTTATGCAAGAGGCCAGGAAAGATAACATTCCTAACAGGCCTTTAATCGATGATGTGCCTGTTTGCAAAGCACTGAGTGACTTGGGTCTCCCTCAGTTTTCAGAGGTCCTGCTGTAAGACGCATGACTTTCCATGGGGAGGTATCATCTGCTTCTGGGAAATCCAGCATCTTCCAAGGTTTCTCCATCTACCTACCCAAAAATGAGGCCATTTCAAATTGCTGTTCACTTCTGAAAATGTTGTTCCCATCACTGCACCAACAAATGAACTCCAGATTTTGAAAACTTAAACCCCTAGGAACCCCTAAACCCCCACCTTTTCCATAAAGACAACTACTTTCCTCTAACTTGGCTCTTTCAGACAAAGATTTCCCAGTGCACTCTCACCATAAATGAATCTTTTCACCTGAGGAAGACATCTATCTGCTTCCCTACCAAAGCCATTTCTCTTCTCACTGCACTCACAGCTATCTTGCAGTTATTTATCTATTTATCTTTTTTTACTCTCCTTTCTATTACTGCTGAGGCGATGGCAATTCCCTGTAACAACATAATCCTATGTAATTTATAATGGTAAAACTTTTCTGCTAATGCAATGGAGTCCCTGTTAGCTGGAAAAGAAACTTTTACAGGCAGGAAAAATCAGTGTAAGCCATATAGATCTTGCACACTACTGCAGCTAAAGAGCTGACGGGGAAAAGCTCGCCTGCTGCTGATAATCAGTGCAATGTATCGCTGCTGTGGTCTACTCATAACCCTTGAAATGAGGTTTTAATTCCTGAAGTCTTGCACAAACAAAAGACTTGCAGAGAGGGAGAGACAGTGGGGTGGGGGGAGAGGAGCAGTGACCTTTGCAAGTGAACTCGCAAGGAAACAACAACGTGCCTCAGCCTTAGCCTGATACTTTATTACTCTTTTTTCTCTCAGAAAGAAGCTGGCTGTTGGAAATCCAGAAGCCCTGGCTGTCAGACACCGGCCAGATCCCGTGCACTTCGTTATTTCAGCGTTCAAACCCAGACGAGGCCAAGTCACGTTCAGATTTTAGACATGGCAATTGGGTCCTCGTTGTTGTGGCTACCAGGTACCCTAGAAAATATAAGGAGGTGGCCAAGGTGATGAGCAGGTTTTATCGCTGGAGTAAACTTTACCCATGCTCTGAGCCTGGCGTCCTTGTGCAGTGCACTGATTGCTGGATCTCCTTTGTCTAGAAACCTGCAGATTAAAACATTCAGAATGAATAACAGTGAGGAATGAAGCCTGTTATCCTATATACATGTATATTCTATATCACATACCATGCATGCAGTATTATGATAACCACTTTTCTTTTTGATGGTGATGAGACATGAAAAATCATCTAAAAGCCCCAATGACTCCCCAACTCCTCTGCATCTCCCTCAACTTCTTCCTCTTTTTCTCTTCTTGCTCATGAAAATGTGCAAAACTGGCAGGCTCAGGCTCCAGTCTGGGGGTTGCTTTCCCATCATTTCCCTTTTGCCATCATCTAAAAAGCCACTTATTTCCCCCTTGCTCCATTTTGTCTGGGCTGCTTGTCACAAGCATGATTTCCCAATGTCCCCCCCACCTCTGCAGAGAACTGCTATTTGCTGCTATGGTTCTTGTGTGAGATCCTGCACTTCTGTGAGCAAACAAAAAAACACCCAAGTTGCTGCCTCTGGATCCGAGCTCTTCCCCATCAGCTCCGTGGCTCCACAGAGAGCACTCCCATTTCAGCCCTCGCTGGAGCTCCTCAGGGTAAGATTGCAAGCGCCAGGGAAAGACACATGTTTCCCATTATACGCCTAAGTCTTTGCAGAGCCCCGGTGACAAGAGATCTTACAAAAGAGCCCTGGGTGGAAAGGGGCCGCAGGTGGGGGAGGGACTCATTAGAGGGGCAGATTCACAGGAGGGAACCCCGTTATTAATAAAATGGGGGGGGGGAGGGAAAGAGAATAATAGAAAAACTTCTGGTCATTGATTTTAACAGAAACAAACAGGAATCATTCACCTTATGAAATGCTCTCTCAAGCTGGCTACATCTGGGAATATTCTGATCATGGTGTTTATTCAAATGCATGCTGTATCATACGAAGCTGCTGCAAGAAAAAAGCACTCAGGCAACACTTGTGTTTATATAAATTACTTGATTTAACCCAAGAATAATTCCCAGCACTGCTCTCACACACTGCTGTCCTTTTTCCTCACCCTGCTTGGGAGCACTCCCTTGTTTCCACGGTTGTGTTACAATCCCATTTGTTTCTCACTATAAAACCAGCTCATTACGTGGCTCTTCCCATCCCTGCTGTTACAATACAGTATGCAATTTTGCATTTGCTTATGACACACCATGATCCGAGCAATATAAATATCATGGCTGATCTGGTGTTAATCATCTTGGTCCTGTCTGATGGGAGGGCAATTGAAACTACACTATGGCTCTGCAGGTTATTCATAGCATCAGCTCACTAATTTTTACTGGAATACATTCCCATTTGAATGACATGTTTATTGGAACTTCTTCTGCAGTCAAAGAGAGTTATTGTGGGCATGGGCTAAATGCATTCAGCCATTATATTCTGCAAGCCGCAGTTAAATGCCAGACTAGGGTTGAGCTGGGTTTGAACAGCCTATCTATAAAATCTCCTTCATGTGTCACCAAAAAAGGCTGCCTAAAGAGTCTACAGCTTACCAGCTTAATATATTAGCCTAATACATTAGCTCTTAGCTTAATATTAAAATAACAGCAATTGTCAGAGGTACAAATGTTGCGGCCAAGCAGAGAGCACTTGGAAAACACAGCCCTTGAAGGGAGCGGATCATCAGCCAAGACAAATAAATTACCTTCAGCTCCCAGCTCACCAGCTGTATCTAAATCAGATTAAACGTACAGCGTCCGCAGGCTGGTTTTATCTCCCTGGAAGAGAAGGAGGGTTTGTGGTGCCACTTGATGGCAGGCGGCTGTTGAGGGTGCTTCATTTTGCAGAATCCTCTGGGGAAGGCAATCACCTGCCAGGCCAGAAACCAAGATCTCTTGGTCCTATCTCCCAAGGAAAACCATCTCTTCTTCCTTTTTCTGTCTCCACATCACATTCTAAAGTGGTGGTTGCTTTGCATGACTGTGTGCTGCCCTTCCGCTCAGGCACTGTCTCTCTCTGAGCAGCCGTTGATGCTCCAAGCCAAGATCCTGAGGTGCCCCCGAGGTCAACCATGGAGGATATCCATTCGGGAAGTGAATTCAATGCAAAGATCCTTTTCTTTGATAGTTTTTATAGCCCAAAACACGTGCTGTCATGGAGGACTGGTATTTAGATGAGCTCCATTGGAAAAGGGACTCCTGACACTTTCCCACCGTGATGGCTTTATTAGGCACATTAGCACCTCCATGCCAGATCCTCCTTCACTGAGGGTGAACAGCCCCACTCAGGGTGGGTTTAATTCCTCTCTCTGCCCTTGGGAGCTGTGTAAAACAGAAAACAACACACATTTCAGGTTCGCTGGGGACATGAAACTTGGCCAGTCTTGCACAAAACTCAGTGGAGACACAAATCTGTCCTGGGAGCTGCCAGCAAGCACAGCCCTGGGCCCAAATAATCGCTCTTACGCCTCGCAATAAAATGCTCTGTTGCTTCTGCAGGACACGAGGGATTTTAACCTCCAGTTCAGGAGTTTGCGAGCCTGCAACCGTTTGCCAAGCAGTAGCCCAGCTGTTTTGAGGGGGAAAGGAAAACCAAACCAGTGCAAAGCACAGAGATCAGCAGAGCTGATAACGTGGCTTTTGTTGCGAGCCTGCCCCTCCTCGAATGCAAAATGGAATGAATAGAAACCAAACGACAGTAATTAGAGTTGCAAAGTGCACCTTTGGATTTGAAAGAACCTGGGAGCCAGTCTTTTGTCCCCAGTTTGCAAACTGGGTAAGGAATCGCCTGTTCTAGTGAAGGAAGACAGGACAATAATGGCAATAAAAGCTTTCATGGAGTTGATTCAGACAACTATTCAATGAAGTGTAGACTTGCAAAATGGTGAGAAATAACTTCTTTCCATCTCGAAGATCTCAGTTCCTTGCTGACATCAAAATGTGTATCAAAAACTGAAATAACTCCCACTGGGTTATTTTTTGCTCAAACTTTCCACAACTACAGGCAAAAGCCCAAAGCATTGCTGAATGCAAAACACAAATGGCTTTACACATTACGAAAAGCTCCAAGTATTGAAAACTGCTCAGAAAGAACCAAGAGGAGGCTTTTTGTTTCTTTTTTGTTCGCTGTGTTTGTTTGGTGGGTTTGTTTGTTTTTTTTTTTTTTCAAGAAAGCAACATTTCTTATTAAAAAATGAGTTTATATTTTTCCCAGACCTCAGTTTTGGAGTGAAACTGGAGTCTGATTTAAAGTGATGTGAAAAAGTACAATTGGATAATGCAATATTAATGTCTGTCTTCAGAATATAAAGCAGAGGACATGTTTACAGGCTCATCTTTTTTGGTTCTTGCTCTCTTGAACTCTCTTTTTGTTTTGCAAGTCTCTTGCTAGAGGCAGTGACAGTGAAAAGACTCCATGCAAGGTTTAAATATGGGCAGGAAACTTCCCATATAAAGGCAGGCAGAAAAAATTGCTGAAGCATCAAAACTTAACCCTGCTTGCCAGGAAGTGGATGTGAGACCAACACCTTTCAAAGCTGCTAAAGATAGGAAGACAGCTCGTGTCTTGTCCCACAAGTGGTCACAATCCAGACATTGAGGGATGTAAGCACGTTAAATCCTTTTTGGAGAAGTAGTTAAAGTGGGAGTCCTCTGGTATGCAAGGTGGCTTGATGAGCCATGTGTTTGTGAGCAGCCTGGACCAGCTGCACCATGACCAGAAGCTCATCAGGGATGGGGAGATTTGGCCATGAACTCTGATACGTGTTTGGGGTTCCCACATCTCCATTGAAGGACCTTTGTTTCTGAATACACTCACTTTCATACCACAAAATGTCTTGTGATGTCAAGCAACCTCTTCAGGAGAGCTTTGTCAGAAAAAGCTTGTTCCTTTAAATGCTTCTTTTTGAAGAAAACAATGAAAGGTAAATAAAGCAGGAGTAGTTCACCCAAAACTTCCCAGCTATCTCCTCTCCATTAGGTTTTGGGCAACCTCATGCTAATCCGTTTAGAAGAGTAGATAGGTAACTATGGTTCCTCCTTTGAATAAGGTCCCATGGGGTTCCTAATTCCTGCCACCCCCCTCAGCTGACCTCTACTTTGGGACAAAAAAAGATGTTTGCTTCCCCTGCACCTCATTTTCTCTGCTGGCAATAATGGGAAGTGATGATTGCTGCCTGCTTTGATGAAGTCTCCTGTGATCTACAAACGGAAAATGCAGTGTAAATGCAAGGAATGTAATTATTATTATCACCAAAAAAGCTGCCTGGTGACCTCGGAGCTGGTTTATAGATTCATAATTGCTTTAGATTGAAATGGCAATGAGGCAACGTGTTAAAACACACCATCACATTCTCAGTATACCCAATCCCGTCTTGGGGGACAGTAAATATTGCAAGCTTGGTTAACTCGTGTTTCAGGACGTGGCAATATCTTTACCTTTGATAATCTTCTGAGCTCCAGCTGCCCCAGTGATGCTGGGATTTGGAAATTCCCAGTCAATGCTCATTCTGGCATACAAGTCAGGTTAGTTTTCACCCTGTGTTTTGCTACAACAAATTGTGTGCAGGCCTCAGGAATGAGAACCAAATACTCTTTGACATATACAGAGGGTATTTAATTTCAGAAAGAGCCTTTGTGTGTAGCAGAATCACATAGCAATGAGGAGCCCCTTCCAGCCTGAAGAACAGCTGCTATTTAATAGTATATGTTCACTTTGTGCTGCCTTTGAAAATAGAGAGCGAGGATTCGAATGCTGCATCCGGTTAAAATTACAGGAGAAGCCCCTATAGACTGAAAGCCATTTTCCAAGTGGGAATTTATCTGTAATTATGGGTTAAACAATTCCTCTTAAGTAAAAAGTCCCCTTATTTAATGGGGTGACACAGCATTGCTGTAGGGGCTTTGCTTTTCAGCAGTTTTTTCCTACCTCTCATTTATTAAACTAATCTGGCCAGAAGGACAAAACAACACAACCACAGGGAGGGCTATAAATCTTCGTGCTTTTGAGTAGAACTCAAGCCCTAAATAAAGAGAGGTTGGGAAGCCACATCCTCCATCAACAGGTTATTCCATAATTATCCTCTCCCGGGCTTTCTCCACCTTCCCCTGCAGCCTGTAGCCAGAGTTAGAGCCAAGATCCTGCGCAGTGGACACACCACCAGGTCCCCTGTTTCCCAGCGTTGTGCAAAGCAGGCTCTGTTATCAGTGTCCTCAGGATCTTCCCACAGCTGAGACAAAAGGTCTGGGGTTATTTGCAGATGTCTATAATTTGCAGGGTCCTCCTTCAGTTTGATTTGCTCTTAAATATAGGACTGGGAGCTCCTGTGCAGAGTCATCCCTCTTATTGCTTGATGTTTCCTGTGTACAGAGTGTGCTGTCAAAACAAATATTCCCCTATCCTTGTTTACCATGTTCAAGTCTTTGGCATCTCATACATCAGGCCCAGCTTCCTCACAGCTCCTTATAATCATGATTGCCTGAATAGGACCTCAAAGGCTTTTAGCTGTTCTTTTCCCCCTAAGAAAACGAACCTGATCTCTAGGATGTGACATTCAGCTTCTTTTCATGAAAACAGTGGTTAGAAATCCACTTAGCTCCTTGGTAATATCAGGATCATCTATCATTAGCTTCCAGCCCATCCCCCTGTAACCAAACTGGCTCCTGGCTGGTTTCCTCCACGGATATTTCAAGACTATCGTTGTATTTATCTCTCCTTCCTTTGCTATTTGTGTGCTAGATCCTCAGGCTTGTGTTTCACCACTGTTTTCATTGCTTTTCTCATGTTTCAGCGATAGACAGTACTTGCTCCCAAGGTTGCGGCTAGAGAAGGGGACCCATGTGCATGGCAGGACTGGGACTGTTGCATCCTGTGACTGCTCCCAAGGTCTCACATGAGGTGGGGCTGGGGTTTCCTCTGGGTCCAGGCCACAGACCAGGCCTGTGCACCAGCCATTTCGCACCAGACCACAACCTCTGTGATGGAAACTATTGAGCTTAGGCTGAGTTTTCTCTCCTTTAGGACCACAGGCTATTCTGGACTTGTGAGCTGCAAGGGGACAAACCTGATGATTTATCCACTAAGCCACATAGGCCTCTCAAACAGCTCCTTAATGTGAAACATGTGCTGCTGAGCCCCGGCAGTTAGTTCTCACTTTAACTTAGTCCCTGTTTGCTCAAACGCTGAGAGCATTCGGACAACAGAGGGTTTTTGGTAAGGAAAGCAGCATTCCTGGAAATACCGTTGCTGTAAGAACATGCTCTGTCTGCTGGCACTTATTTAGACTCTGGTCTTAGTTATTTACAGAAGGCAAAAGATGTTTCACTTGCCTTTTATCTAATTATGATGGACGTATGCAGATTAAGCATTGTATGACTTACGCTATTCATGGCAAGCACAATGTCTTGGTAGCAGAGCATGGGAGTGCGCAGGGCTCATGCTCAGGACATGGGGCTCTTGCATGAAAGGTTATTTAGACCCTGTGCTCTCAGTTACCACCAGCTCCTGTTAAAATCTGCAGGTACAGAGCGTCTACATAACCTCACAGAGCAACACTGAGATTCCCAGACCTATAGGTACTTGTCAGGTGTTACAGGGCAAACTGCACTGGAAACCAGAGCTGGGTGACTTGTACCACTGGAGTCATTTTAATCACCATACTTCATTATTGTTGTCATATTAATTCCCACTTCACCTCTCTGCATTGCTTTAGAGAGAGGATATGGGTCGTTAGAACAAATATCACACACAC
>JANRGW010039109.1:0-12040 GCA_024733675.1 Psilopsiagon aymara
TTACCCCTTGTCCTATCACTACAGTCCCTAATGAAGAGTCCCTCCCCAGCATCCCTATAGGCCCCTTCAGACACTGGAAGGCTGCTATGAGGTCTCCATGCAGCCTTCTCTTCTCCAGCCTGAACAGACCCAACTTTCTCATCCTATCTTCATACGGGAGGTGCTTCCGAGATTCTATGCAAAAATTCTCATGTAAACAAAAAATAGGATTTGTGGATTACAACCAAGACACTTAATTGATTACTCTGACACACCATGAACACTGAAGAAACACAAAATTCATTAACATGAACTTCTCACTGAATTGCTAGCAAGAAAGAAAAATATATTCCTGTCACTCTTTGCTTTCTAGTATGAGCCAACTGGCTGCTCCTAGAACAAGAAAATAGGTCGTGGAAACTTTCATCACAGTCTGAGGCTGAATGTGCCCCAGGATGGTGGCAACCAGTTACATTTCACAGCTGTTAGGCCTGTGTGAGATGCCCAGCACCTGTTTTGCATTACAGCACCTTGACAGAGATCATATGAAAGATGCTGTGAGAGATCACAGCATTTTTATACTGTGCTCTACAGATCCCTGGCTAAATTGAGCCATAGAAATCATGCCTGAAGTGAGTTGGACATTGGTAGAAAGAGAGCCTTAACAGAATCAGGGTGAAAGTTAGTTGTATTCCGTCATGGAAAGAAGAAAATAATTTAAAATGGAAGGAGTTGTAACCAAGCAGAAAAATAAGATGCAGCAAAGAAAAGTAAATAACATTTCTAACAAAGGACAAACTGCAGTTGGTTAAGAAAAAAAAATCTGCAGAAACTCAGCTGTTTTTCCATGTTTTCAGATCCATGCTTCCCAAATTCAAAATGTATCATTTAAAAACTAGATTCCAAAACTGCAGTCACAATGGCACGATGATTAGATATTTATCCAAAACAAACATGCATAGGAACTATGTTTTTTTCAGCATTAGCTTGCAAAATAATCGGGCCAAGAAATTAAGGAGAAAGAATCTGAAGACTGTGTCAACCATGCTAAATGGCTTCAGCTTTAACAGCTACTGCTATTTTTGGTAGACACATAAACATGCCTCCTTTATTACAAAACTGCTTTGAAACTGACCTGCAGATCAGAAACAGACTGGGGCTTCTAGGCACTGGGCCACATTGAACAACATCCCAGCTGGGAAATTACATCTAGGGGACTGTGTGTCCTGTGGACTCTTTCTTCTGTTTTTTTCTTACAGATGGCTGCAGGTTTTGCAGAACTAATGTACTTTGTTTTGTTAGTCATAACTGACACCTCTTAACGAATAAACAGCATAGTTACACACCTGAGATTAAGCATAGTAGAAATACCACTTGTGTTCCTTTTTCTGACACAACTTGTGGTGTCCTGAGACCAAAACTGACTCTCTGCTATGTAGCAGAGAATATCTGCAACACAGCAGCTTCCCAGGGGAGAAGAAATCAGTGGGAACTAAGTGTATCAAGGCTTTATTTTTATATATGTCTATCCTAGTGCTGGAACACAAGTGGTGAAGTAGGCTTTTTTGGTTTGTTTTTTTTGTTGTTGTTTTTTTTTTTTTTTTTTTTTCAGAAAACTTCCAGTCTACACTGATGTGCGTTTGTCAAACCTCCTGCTTCTGATGGTAAACTACTGCTTGTTCAAGTTCACTGATTTGGCTGTTCACCTGGAATTTCTCAGGCACTGAGGAGTCCAGCTAGGGTAGCAGCTGCCAGGCAGCCAGAAATCCTGGACACATAAATCACTGTACATGCAGAATACATACAGAGTGACACTGAGCAGGCTTTGTACAAGTCATCTGGGCACACACAGTATGTTTGACACCTAAAGAACGTGTTGGATGGGCTGCACGGCATGTGTTGCATGAGTGCCCCGTTGGCACATAGTCAGGATATCCTGAGCATGTTAGATGCACTGCAATGCTCAATTTCTGTCTATGAGGGAAATCCAGGATCCTTAGGTTTTTAATGCCAAGAATTGGTGAATATGTTAATGCTTGGTTCTCAAAGAGCTTTCCACATCAGGAATGGACTCTGATGACAGAACAAGATAAATAGCAAAGAGCAAATTCACTTGCTGCTCTTGCAAGCTGTGTCATTCATGACACAAAAATCTATGTAATGTTTAAAAGCAGTATACAACACTTCCATACAATGAAACACTTGCTTGTGAAATAAGAAAAAGCAATTGAAAGACCACATCATACCTGTAGTATCATTTCTAAGTATCAGAAATGAGAAAATCTTTAAAGGTAACCACCTTTTAAATAGAGCACAATCCTAAAGTGACAGGCTTGAGTGCCAACAATGGATTACTTTCAACACCAGAAGAAGAGTGAGCAGCCTCAGCAGCATAAAGCTTGGTGAAATCTTGAACACAATTCAAGGAGGTAGCTTTGAAGACCTCAAAGGTGGATTATATAGCAATAAATTTCATTATATAAGTGATACTATTATTTTAAAACAATTACTATTATGTCTAATGCTTGTTGCCCTTTATCAACTAAAACAATCATAAAGTCAAATGTAGAAATATTTACAGAATTTTCTTTTTGATCCTTACACAAGTAGAACTCAAAATGACCTCATCTAGAGTTTTTCTTTAGTGAGGTTTTTGAGATTGCAGGTTCCATGGGCTTTCTCTGTTGAGAACAGCAATTAATGCTAAGTTACCTGAAGAATGAAATGTGGGATGATATTGTGGGAGTTATTCATTCATTAAATCTGCATAATAAATTCATTTATTTCTGAGTTGTTTGCATCTCATTTGAACCAGATTTGCGTGTGGAATGTAACCTTTCTTCTCAGAGTTTCTCAATCCCTTTTTAAATCCAATCTTACCATTTTTCTTCTGCGCTAGTCACTTCCAGTAAAATTCATTTCCAGTAAAATTCACTGAGCATATATGATATATACGCAGATATAAGTCCGTGTAAGTACTTGATACTTTCTGGAATTAAACTAGAACAGTGAATTATAGTAATCAGCAGCTATGAAGTTTCAATGTTTTTTTCCATAAAAGAATAAGTGCCTCAGAATATTACACTGAAGAATGGAATGCATTTCAAAGCACAATAATTCCTCCCTTATTACAACCTCACTTCACTCATGGCTACAAGGTCAAGCAAGCTAATGTCTCTGATTCAGAACACTTAACATAAAAGTCAATAAATAATACTACCAAATAATACTGAGCTTTAAGAAAGCAACATGTTGATGCTGATGAATTTTATTTTCATAGAGCAAATAATCTCAGAATTTTCATTTCATTTAGGTTCCACATAAGGCATGGAATTTTTCAACAGAGAAATTTTATCTTTCCTAAGCACATGTACTTTTTCAGCCAAAGGTTTACAAATACTTTTTGCCCATGCATGACTTGCCTCAATTCTTTCAATCCATATAATCATGGTCCCAACATCATCCTTGGTGTTCTAGTTCTTAGCTGATTCTCCTTTTTCAAAGTAATTTATTGACTGCATGTGAACCTACAACAATATAGATGTGCAATGTAGACACTAGTGCTCTCAGACCACCTTTGCTTGGAAAACAACACCTGATTTAACTTCTCACCAATGCAAGAAGGTTGCTTTCAGTTCCCTTTAGAAAAGTTGTGCAGGTATAAAGGAAAGCCTTGCACAAAATATTCTTCGGAGTTTAAAAGTAGGTCTATTTGGCTTATCTCCATGGGGAGGGAGAGTGACCATAACAGAATAATTTTTTAATGTACACATAGAGTCTTGGACATAGAGAAAAAAGTAATCACAAATTCAGGTTTTACATTATTTTAGGTTGTGATTAGGTTTAACATCAACTTTGCATTCATAGAGATGACAGTGCAAGGTATAAGGCAGTGAATCAGAATCAGTATTATCCTTGAGCACTGTGATGTCTTGTCCTCACTCCAGTCATCACCATTTCAGTGTAGCACTCTATTAACTGTGATGCATTAGGAAAATTATTTGAATAATTTGCAAGCAAATTAAATGAAGACTCTTCAATAACCTTGCTTTGCAATAGTAGGACATGACCTCACTAACAATTATAATTGGCTTTGGTATCCTATGATCTTGTGCACTAAAATCAGAGCTTGAAATGAGCAGAGCAGCGCAACATCTCAGCATTCTTGTGGGTACAGTGGCATCCACTCACCTACCCCTTTTCATTCCAAGAGTGTCTGTTTCCTCATACAGTTATTACTCCCACATGAGTTTGCCCTTCCTCTCCCAGCTTCAATCGTAATCTTAGCTGATTTCTAGAAAGACTAAAACCAACAGCTGCTTTCCTTTGGGCATTACGTACCATTTAGTATGTTTTCTTTTTCCTTTAGGAAAAACCTAAATGTAATAGTGGCATAAATACCTCAAAATAAACAGGCGTTTATAGCGATGAATTGGAAATCTTTACTAATCTTAAATGCATCTAACACTTAGCACATTTTTGTATATAGGCAACTTATCTAGCAACTACTTTCTGACTGAATATATCAGATTAATTTAAACTGAAAACAGTATTATTAATTCCCCCAAGCTTAACTTGCTGTGTGATCAATTTAGTAGCAGTTGGGCCTTTTTGTTGTTACTTAATGCTTTGCAATTTGTTCAGATGTAGGCTTATTCTCCTTACTGTCAGAATCCCTTCACCCAGAATGTTTTTGGTAATGGTGTAAAACTACCTTGTTGGTAACAGCGTCCAGGAAGTAAAACTTCTGCTAACCCTGATAAGGAGAGATTTGACTTCAGAGGTTTTGTCTTTGTTTCTCACCATCCAGATCTATTTCAATTGGCAGCAAATTAAATTGCTTCTCTCCAACTTGATTTTGTTTCCCCTGTACTGGTAATTGGTAATTGATCTCCCCATCTTTACCTCAACCCACGAGCTGTTTCTTTTTTCTTCCCTTCTGCTGAGGAACAGAAGAGAGCATCTGGATAGGTGCCCAGCAGGCAGCTGAAGTCAACCAATCACAATGTGTTAGCCACAGTTACTCAATTTTTTGCAAGAAGATATTCTATACATCAGTATTCTGAAAACAAATCCTTGGCTTCAGTGTGAAATTTTCTTCCTTAAGTCCTCTTCAAAAATACCAAAAGGACACCTAGTTCCTCTCAGAGACCCTAACTCTTTGGAAATGATAAAATACAGTAACACTTGCAGTGTCACAGTATGTTTTTGACAAGAAAATAACACTTTTCTTTTTCTTACCCAGTGAATCACACATTTTTGAAGTTTTTAATGTTGGACTAAGAATGCAAAAATTTAATTGCATATCAGTGCTGGCCCACTTTCCACTTCCATGCTGGCTACAGAGTTCTCATTAGTTCCCTGACCTGAAAGTTATTTCTTTCCAGTATTACTGCTGGTTTTCTGAATTTGTTTTTTAAAGTCTACTCTTTGGGTACATTCTCCAGTCATATAGAAACAATTCTGAGCAGCTCAAACTCAAACCAATCCAGACATGTCTTCATGTTTAAAATCCACACTTTGTTTCCCTGCCTTTTGATGGTGCATTTGTGCAGTGTACTGACTTTCAGAAAGAAGTGCCACTCTGTGCTTGCATCAAAGCCCTCTGCTCCTTTATTGTGCCTATACAAAGGTTTGCATGAAAACACAGCAAACAGGATCACTAATACAACCTTGCTTAAAAACACATCTGTCTTCTTCATTTGAAAAAGAATTTTCATCCTACAACAAAATTCACCTTCTTATTTCTAGGACATCATTATTAAAAGTAAACATAAAGAAAAAAAACAAGACATACACACTATTTTCCATAAAAATAATTTAAAAATCTCTGCATTCTCGGCAGTGCTACTAAACACAACAAGAGACGGGATCCAGGAATATATGGTATTGTAGCAAAGAGGCATGCATGTAAGTCACAACGTCTCATTTCTGATATTATAGTCACCCTACCCTTAAACTCCAGCTTACATCATTACATTGTTTTCCTTAATCATTTTATGCAAATAATAACATCAGCAAAAGCATACCATGAAAACCTTACTGCAAATTCCTTTTTCCAGCCCTAACTTCCTGATGCTTTTGAAATGCCAGTGTAATTGAGAAGTGGTTGGAATATTTTGTGTATTTTTCACCACAAAACACTAGTATTTCTGAAATCATAATGAATAAGTATTTAGAACATGAAAGCTACAGCTAACTGTTATGTTACTATCTCAAAATATAATCAAACTCTGTGACATGAGCTCTATGGCCTCTGTGGTGCATAGTTTTATACTAGGAAGGGTAGCTTAAAAATAACAGAAAGTGATATTGATGGAATCTGTTCTTGACTGTGCACAAGAAGACAGCCAGGAATGCTCAGGGAAACCGAAACAACAATAAAACTGAATGAAAGATGACTCTTATTTCTCCTGCCACATTTTCAGTAAAAATCTGGCAGGTTAGTAACTTTACTTAGCATCTTTAATGGTCTTCTGAGTATGTGTGCTATGATAAGACAAACTTCACTGAAAAATCATTTCAGGCTGCTAAACTATATAAACTAGTGTAATTGTATTGAATAAGCCAGAAAGCAGCATACTGGATGCAAAGACTTAATGACTATTAGAGAGGGGCTAACAGGTAGATTTATTAACAACTGTGGTCAAAAGAAGGTTGAATATGAGAATATTCAATTTGAAAACACTTGTAACTGCTCTTTACATACCAAAAGAAGCCCAAAATGTGTGACTTTGTGCAATTTTTTTTTAGAACAGTGGCAGCTAAAAAAGAAAAAAAGCAGCTTTTCAGCATTCACGTGGACTACACTTTCTTAGAGCAGCTTTTCAACATTCATGTGGACTACAAGCTACTCCAATTTTTGATAAGAAGCATATAAGCATTGTCAAGTTCAGTGCCCTACTACTGATTTGTTATACACCTGCTTATTTTGTTCAAGGATCAGTTTGGGTTTTTAGGTTACATACACATATGAATATGTGCTCAGATTTTTCCATTTTTTATGCTCCCCAGATATACTTCACATTTTTATTTCTAACACTGAAGAACTTAACTAAAACAAACAAAATTTTAAACCAGAAGCTTTTCATTGTAGCAAAATCCATACTCTACTGCACTACAACTATCATAACTTTTGTCTAAGTCACTGAGGCAACACTAACAGCAATTCAGTGCAAACGAAGGACTTCTTTTAGATTTTGCTGGGATACATGGAAACAGCCTAGAGAGGCTACCCTACATTGCTTTGTTACATTATTTCTGAGAGCTGGCACAGTAGGCTCCTGCAAATCTCAAGGGACACGCAAATCTTGTCACAGCATGACACTACAAATGGTACCTTTAGGACTGGCATGTGTGCCACCATTTCTTGTACTTTCTCCCACACTCTCCAGATGTCTATTCTGCCCTAAGACATTTTCAGCTTATAGAAGGTGTATGTAAGGCCTTGTTCTTCAAGCAGTACAGTCACAGCCCCAGGCACTGAGAAAGATGTTCTTGTGTATGGCTGCTTATTGCTGGTGTTCTCTATGCCTGCTCCAAAATGGATTTTAAGTTCAGCAAAGAAAAACATTTGAGACTCAGTGTCAACTCTGGCTCTACTGCATTTAGACTTATCACAGATGGGTATATCTAGGAGACAGAAGGAAATCAGGACAATGTGGACTTCAAGACGGCAGCAGAGGAAAAGAAGTTATATCCTGATGTGATGGCTCATGCTCACCTGTAGAGAGAGCTGCCCAAAAGCTGCAAGCATTATTCACCTTGGAGATGCTTTCTGTCACTTGCCATTGTCCTCCATAGTAGGTTTAAACTGCTTTTCCAAGTTTACCAGGGTAAAAAGCCTACTTAGCAGGATTTAAGTGAGCTCACATGGATTCTGGAGAGACCCATAGCTGCAAGGAGGATATAAAAATACTTCCAGCTTGGGCCAACCTGCGCAGATCCATGTGCAAGTTCTGTACTGACATTTATGTTCTGACCAATCTGAAGGAGAGAAATGAGCCAACTGAGTCAATTTTGATTCAAGTGTCATAACTTAACAGAAATAACCCAGTGTTCAGAACACTGCTGCAGCAAGGCTCAGCACCTAATGTCTCTGGTTCTGGATCCCTTCCAAACATTCTTTGTGCTGTGGTTTGAAAACACCGTGCCAACATGTCTGAGGTTTTCCACATAGCTGTCATAACTTTAAATATATTGCATAATATCTCCAAGCAACTTGTGGTGTACCCGAAGGTGTTTGGGAGGGGAATCTGGCAGTAGCTACCATTCATAACCACAGAGAATATAATCATGGCTACAGTGAAAGTACAGGGCATTTGTCAGGAGTGCCATAAGACTTTTGTCCTTTTCAGAAGTCAGCTCATGCTATAAAACAAGAACTGATGAAAATGAGTTCGTTGTCCATGCCGGTGCCACCCAAAGAAGAAGCAGAGAGAAACTAAAAGCAAGGTCTGGACCAGGATGCCAGATTAACTTTGAATACAGTACTTTGCAGCCTGTATCTGGAAGCTTAAAGAGACTTGGTTCACCTGAATGTGTGCATACAGGAGGATCTGATCTCCATGGACTTCAGGAATAGGGGACAAAACTGCATTTCACATCTGATA
This sequence comes from Psilopsiagon aymara, assembly GCA_024733675.1. Taxonomy (NCBI): domain Eukaryota; kingdom Metazoa; phylum Chordata; class Aves; order Psittaciformes; family Psittacidae; genus Psilopsiagon; species Psilopsiagon aymara. The sequence goes on from JANRGW010039109.1 coordinate 8,592, forward strand.
GAGAACCTGTATAGCCAATTTCTAGGAAAGAAGCTACAGGCTTGGAATTAACAGAACTCAGAAATCAATGAGGAATAAATCAAATGCTGCTAGTAGGGTCAGATAAGACCTAGCTTGAGGCTGCATGTATATATAGGAGATTTTTCGTTATGAGCAATCTGAAACTGGAAGGCAAGCATGTGCTGTTGGGGCATTAAAGCAAAAAAAAAGCCAAAAAACCCCAGCAAGCTGAGACACTCAGAATTTTTCTAATTGCTACATATAAAGAAAGGGCAGAGAAACAATTCAATAATTCAGCAATGAAATCTTCTTTATCAGAAGCTATATAAGTTTATAGAGAAATACAATCCTTAATCCCTAGATATCCCAATTGGAAATTATGTTTTTGAATCCTTTTATCCCAAAATAAAATTCAGAAAACCTAGTATTAATAGCTTAACTTCTCCTTTTGATAGATTGCAGAGATCATAATTTTCACATTATGGTATTTAAAATACTCAAAACTAGTACATAAAATGATTACTGCTATCATCAGCTAACAATTCAGCTTATTAGAAACCTTAGTAATAGATTGGCTCTTTTCCCTCAGAAACTATAGTCTCTTCCCATATCCTCTGGATGCCATGATTTCATCAGCTACAAGGTAAACTGAAGTTAGAAGGTACTCACTTATTTTATTTCTTACTTCATTCAGTTTTTCTCCAAGGCATTTAGCTTCAGCAAACCTGTCAATGCAAACATAATGACACAGAATTACTCTAACGAACAACTAGTCAAACTAGTTATTCACCATAAAATACAGAATTACTCAGGGCTACTTTTTGATTTGTAAGTAGAACTAAATGGAAAAGAAAATCCATCAGAAAAGATTGTTTGGGCTAAAAGAAAGTATTTCTGAAAGAAACCATGCAACAAATAGGTATACTAGTTAGACAAAACAAACTTATTTGACTTTTTAAGTTTCAAAAACTACGTTATTTCAATTCCGACAAACGGATTCTCTTAAATATTCACATTACATAAAAATACTAATTTTAATATTCCACATAGCTTGCAATGTTTTAACATACAGCTTTATAAAAGTAAAACAAAAATAAAGTCAACCCAAGCCAAAACAAAATTTTTGAAAGTATTAGAACTTCTGCTTACCAAGATTTTTTAAATTTCAGCCTGTAACTTGCATATTGCTGATGATCAGTTTGTGCTGCATGACAATGTGCATCTCCATCATCAAGAAACTTCTCAAACAGAAATATAGGAAAATGTGACAAAACTACATTATTCTGTTCTTCTACAGATAGTCCTTATCTATCTGTGACATGAAAATCTGAACTGTTACTTGGTTGTGTACAAGTTGAATCTTGCTGAATTTTGAGGCAGAACTGTAATACTTGTTAAGCAAACCTTCAGCTGATCTGGAAGAGTCTTATTCTAGCCAAAGTAACTGAGGAAATAAAAAATTGTATTTCTGTCTAACTCAAATAATGACAAAACACAGTAGAGAAATACAACTTTTCCCTGGAGAGACGGAGTTTGGAAAGGTGCCCCTTCTCAATTAGTCCATTTCCTTGTAAAACTGGAACAAGCTAGAATTTCAGGTGCCCATATTTGTATCTCCTCATGAATATTTCCTTTAAAGGCTGAATTCAACAGGGCTAAATGGATGAAGTTAAAGGGTTACTCAGTACTTATGTTTCTCACATAAAGAAGGCAGAAGCCTCTGAAGCATTTGTGTTAACTTAGATTGTGAAGATTGTGTAAAGATCAAAGGAAAACAGCCCAAAACATCTTTCTCTTTTTTTCCTTCAGCTCCCATGAGCCAAATACTATGTTCACCAATTACTTAGTAATTCCTGAGGCAAATCTCCAGCTGACTATTGACCATGATTCATGTTCGCAGACATATTTAGCTGGTCAAGTTGAAGCCAGCTACCTATCCAGCCCTGATTCATAGATTACTGCTAGAAGTTGAACTGGCCACGCATCTGTTTGTCAAACATCACGTTTTATAAACTAGCACAATAACAGAAAGCAAAATTTGGCATTAATTTATGAGAGCCCAACAAATTCCATCTGTGACTATGAATCACAGTCAAACAAAAAAAAGCCCAGATAAACACTTTAGATTTGACACTAATATTGAAGGAGAAAAAACAAATTCTGACACTTCAATAAAAAGGTGGTATTATCTAGCATAATGGTGATATTGCTACTGAACAATTATACTGTCAGCCGAAAAGAGTTCATGTGCATTACCTACAAGACAAATATTCCATGATGAAACCCCAAAGTGAATTTAGCCACTAATTTAGTGCTTTTGCAAAGATTTCACTCTGAACAGAAATGCCAGTAATTAAATAAAAAACATTTTGGAAAAATCTTAAACATACAATACAAACCAAGACTAACTCAGAAGCTGTCAGAGACTGTAGACATGTAGTGAAGCAGATGAATATTCATTTTTAATCATTAGCAATCATAACAAGTGACCTAAGTGAGACTCATCCTTTCTATGAAACTCATCCATAGTTCCTGAAAAAATAAGTTAGCTGCTAGCCATCTGAATCACAGGAAGCAAGGAAAGAAGAAAGTGAAAGAAATTAATGGAGAACAACAAAAAAGAAACTAGGTTTACATCGTATCTGTAATCTCAGTAGAATTTTACTACTGGAAATATTGACTAGGATGGGATGCAAAAGCTTCATGCAGTGTGCAGTAGTAGATCAGAGTGGCTCAGCTGGAAAGATTTCTTGGTAGATTTTAACCAGAAAATGAGACGCATTTTTCTCCTCAAACAAATAATGCTAACAGAGCAGAACTGAGCTCAGAAACAGGATATGATTAACTTCTCTGGAAGTCAAGTATAGGAAGTCCAAATTGCAGAAATCTAATTCTGTCTGAGCATAAATAATTTTATTTTTTTTTTAAGCAGGTCAACAGTTTTTAATGTACAGAAGAAAAATGAAACAGAATTGCTATGTATTAACTGCAAACTAAGCTGTAGATCAAATTACAAAGACACTTCTCACAGGCAACTGTCCTAATGGCATAACTTGAATCTATTGTCATTCACTCGAACAGCAAGTCAGTAAATGAGCTTCAGAGAGAAACTGTCCTTAACTATATAGGCTTCTCCACTTTTGAAAGCCACATATGGTACTGAGTTACAGTACTGAGGTATTGCACCTATAAAAAGCTCTGAAGTAGTAGGTGAAAAGGTCGATGTCAAAACCAGTATTTCTCTTAGATACATTTTTTAAACCAAGACAAATGCATTTCAGTATTTGATTCAATTAACTGATTACATACAGGTAGTTACAGGAAAAATACATATTGCAAATATATGACTATGTATATTCATAGAATCATAGGATCATGGAATAGTTAGGGTTGGAAAGGACCTTAAGATCATCTAGTTCCAACCCCCCTGCCATGGGCAGGGACACCTC
>JANRGW010039110.1:0-15179 GCA_024733675.1 Psilopsiagon aymara
GAAAGTTGGGGTTGTTCAGCCTGGAGAAGAGAAGGCTGCGTGGAGACCTCATAGCAGCCTTCCAGTATCTGAAGGGGAGCTTATAAGGATGCTGGGGATGGACTCTTTATTAGGGACTGTAGTCATACGACAAGAGGTAGCAGGTTAAAACTTACTTAAACAGGGGAAGTTTGGATTGGCTATAAGGAAGAATTTCCTTCCTGTAAGGGTGGTGAGGCACTGGAATGGGTTGCCCAGGTAAGTTGTGAATGCTCCATCCCTGGCAGTGTTCAAGGCCAGGTTGGACAGAGCCTTGGGTGGCACATTTCAGTGGGAGGTGTCCCTGCCCATGGCAGGGGGATTGTAACTAGGTGATCTTAAGGTCCTTTCCAACCCTAACTATTCTATGATTATATGATTCTATGAAACAAATGCATGCTCCTCCAAAATATTATGCCACCATCTAAACTACTTATGGTCAAGGAGGCAGGGGGCATCCAGACACTCAGAAACAACTGCCTTCTCACCAGCTTCTAGGCAAGCAAATCCTGAGAGTGAAATATTGGACAGCCATTATGTTAGATATATTTTTAAATTAAGAGCTATGAAAAACATTGCCTTGATTGTAAAATGAAGTGATTGAATTACTACTGTTGGCAGTCTATTTTTGGACTTCGTACAATACACTAAGAGTGAACACATTAAACCTTCCCTAAAGCTGAATTTCCCAGTGCATTATAAAATGATAGAAGATAGTAATGCCTGATTGTGCTCATGTTCACCATCACAGTGAAGTACTAGTGAGAGGTATTTTCCTACTTAAAGACAAAACCACCCTTGGGTTCCATGAGGAACTAATTCCAGCCTCCTCACTGAGCAAACTCACTGCTGAACAGACCTTACCTAACCTGTCTAGACTATCATGTAACCTGGAAGCAAAGACTTGTAGCTGTCCACTTTCACCACTGCTCTAGTACCTGGGCAGGAGGCTCACTTTTTTTGTGCATCCTGAGCTATCACATAGCACAGTATGCTGGAGATCCTCTCCTGACAGGCTACTATGAACACATCCAACATGCCCTGGGCTTTGTCCCCTGGCATCCTGTTGAAATGCTGGTCAGATTAAAAATCTTGGTTCCCTCTGTAAAGTCGATCAGTCATCTGATTCAGCATCTCAAAGTGCAGCTGAGGCTTTCTGTAAGTAATTCTCCACTCCTAACTCAATGATATTTCCTTCATAAGGATGAAGATATGGCACATTTCTTCCACCTTTCATTCACAAGCAACAGACAGCAACCTAGGCCTTCAAAAATCATTTGCTTAACAATTTTCTACCAAAGTACTGTACAAAGAAGGTAGTCAAAACGAAACAAGGAAAGAACCTGAATATCATGGTAGTGATGGATGGTGTAAGGACTTTGACAAACTAGGATATTAAAAACAAACATATACTAAAAAAAATGAAGGGATGAAACCTCAGGTTCAAATAGTTCAATTAAAGCTTCTTCTGAAGTACAAAATATCAAATCTGTTGAGCACGTATTTTCTTTTAACATTATAACTTAAATCATAACCTTAAAACTGGCCACAAATTTAATTACTTTGCTCAGGCAAAACCCTTGTGAGCTGCTCAATCAAACGTGAAGTGTAAACCAGAGTTTAATAGATACATTTTCAGACTCTCTTAATTGTCTCTGCTATAATTCAGTTTTCCCTTAATAACATGCAATGACATTTTCGCATCAACACTAGATTCTGTAGCTTTCAAGAAAAGCAGAGATGAGCAACAAAATACCTTAAAAGTCACTGTCCTGTTCAAAGGAATATGTACTTTGCAGGCAGAGTTATTTTTATCATTACCACCATCATCATAATTGTTATTTTTATTAAATAGCAGATAAAATTAGAACAAAACCTTTCAGGCACACATTTGCTTTCCCTCAAACTATCATTACCAACTCAAGGACAGAGACACTGCAATTCGTTACAGAAGAAATCCTTAATGATGACAGGGGTGTCTTGGAGAAATCAAGGCCACTTGCAAAGACAGCACAAAGAAAAGTGCCAGCAGAGACAGAGAAGCAAGGCAGAATTTACCCGTCTCTGGCTGTTAAAAGCTGCATCTTGAAGCTAAAGCAGCTGCAGCAAGTTTGGTGTTCATCAGCTTTGCTCAGTGTTTAGAGGCACAGGGTGTAAAAGCGAAGTCCTGCCTTGAAATAGTGGGATGATCAAATCATGGTTATTTGTAACCAGGTCTTGCCCTCCATTTCCCAGTGCCCCTTTTCCCCACAGCCAGCACCAAGCCTGGGGAGATTGGAGGCAACCCTGAGCACAGGATGAGTGAGGGGCAGGCATTACAGAGGACATCCAGAGGAAATGTGCATGGGTCTAGGGGCTGCAAACCCCCAGTATGTGCTGGTATGTAGTGTATCAGGGCACCAACTGCTCCATCCCTGGCAGGCACATCTCCCCAGTGCAGCACAGTCTCCCTGCAGCCACAGCAGTCCTTCACTGGTTTGATCCTGCCCCTCAACGCCCACTAGTACTAAACACAGGATTTTGCAGCTGCAGCTTTTAAGGCCAGTGTACTGTGGCACTCAATACCAGTTGTTATATTCAAGTCCTTGCTAAGGTCATAATAATACTAACAATCTCACAGATTATTGAATATTAGCTTGTTCTGTATCATCTTCCTCACTTTAGTCCCCAAAAGGCAGAATATAAGGAAGAATACTAAAAATATGTAACAGAGACAAAACATAAGGTGAAAAAAAGGTCCCTCCCTCAAATTGATCCTCCTTTGTATAGATGCCCTCATTTATCCTTGTGCATTTGTATGCTAGTGATAATTAACACCCAGCCCAGATTTCCCTTGTGTTTTAAATATTTCTGATCTTTTTCAGTTAGACATGCCAAGGTTCATAAAATCAGAGCTCTTTACAATTAACTACCCTATGAGCACAAGCCACTGTACTGCTTTGCTCACTGCCCAGTTCTCCCCAGCAAAGTAGTGATCACTAAGGTAAAGCAGAAAAGAGACTGTAAATACAGCACACAAGTGCTTGTACGTCTATGTGCACAAGAGGTGATAAGAACTGTGCTCAGCTTACTCTGTGTAGATGGACAAAGAGAGAAGTTCAGAACAGGACCTTGACAAAGTCATTTTCAGTGGTGGGTTCCTAACAGAACCCCAAGAACATTTGCCATCTGGCACATCTATCATCAGCTCAGCCTTTTAGCCAGCACACTTTGCTGTCTCTAAATGCAGCAACTCTTCTCTGCTTGGCACAACTTCTATGAGATGCTTTCAGTCAGCCCAGTTGAGCCCTCCTTGGACTGATTCTGCCTGAGGGTGCTGAGTGCATAGATGTTTTTTGAGGTTTGGGCAAAATCTCTCAGGGACTTTATTGTACTCTGTTTGCCTCACTGAGGTTAGGAAGATCTGTGTGGTCTCTTCATTCATGCGAGGAAATAGCTGCCTGCAAAAAAAACCCTCTCACACGCTTAACAGCTGTAACCTCAAGCTTAGAGATTGTTTCCTGCTTCTTTTGTGCATACTTACTTTTTCTTTAAGATAGCATATTTGTCACAACCAGCTCTAGTGTTCCATAGGCAAGGATAAAACAACCCACTTCTATTTCAGTTTTTGCAGTATTCTAGCTGCTTGAAGGGATAAGGACATGCACTGGGTAACTACAGTCTTCAGGATGGAGAAGAGAAAGCTCCAGGGAAACCTTATAGCAGCCTTCCAGTACTTAAAAGAGGCCTACAAGAAAGTTGGAGAGGGACTTTTTACAAGGGCACGTAGTGACAGGGCAAGGAGGAATGATTTTAAACTGAAAGGATAGATTTAGATTAGCTGTTAGAAAGAAATTCTTTACTGTGAAAATGGTGAGGAACTGGAACAAGTTTCCCAGAGAAGCTGTGGCTGCCTCATACCTGGAGGTTCTCAAGGCCAGGTTAGACAGGGCTTTGAGCAACCTCGTCTAGTGGAAGATGTCCCTGCCTATGGCAGGGGGGGCTGCAACTAGATGGTCATTGAGGTTCCTTCCATCCCAAACCATTCTATAATTCCATTATATACATGCACAGGAGTGCAGTTGAACTGAATTATTAAAACATATGCTGATGACTTAATCAGATAAAAAAAGACTTCTCCATCTCCAATGATGTCACGGGAGACACCGACTCATAATTTCTCATGGGTATCCAAGGACATATCACATTATACATTTGCAGGTTTTCACTATGGTGCAATGACTCTGGATATCAGTTGAGGATCTCTTCCTGGCTCTCCCAGTCCTGCACAGAATAAGATGCAAATGACCATCATTTAAATCGAGAAGCCACAGAAGATATTTAGACATCAGGAAATTCAGGTTAAACCAAGGCCATGTTCCTGTCCTCATATACTTGCTGTAGCACTTAGAAAGATTCTAGCCAGTCTCTGCAGTCAAGTCTATGCCTTACATGATCTTTTGCAGAAAAGATATTCAAATGAAATCCTAAACTGGCATATTTTGCACTAGTCTCCCCAGCTGACAAGATGAAATTTAATTTGCACCAGTTAATCTGAAGTGATGGGAGCCTGAAATTAACTTCACACTGTAATTTAGAACCTGATAGTGTTTTGTGTCTAACCCGTACGTTAGATATTGAGAGCTATATTCAGACTTCTTCTTTTAGACACCTAAGTATAGCATTGCAGCACCCAAAATTCAGGCTTCTCACCCCACCATGATGATTCAGACTATCTAAATTAGATGCTTATATGATCTTGGAAAAACAGAGTCATGTGCTTCTAAAAGCCTTCAGTGGGCAGTTCAGTAAACCTAGATTGATGGTGCAGAGTCTGCACTTTCTTGTAAGATGATTCACTGGCTCTACAGTGTAAGCCTTATAATTCAAAATTCTGTTTCCTTTTGCCTCTTGTATTGGCCGGTTTAATTGCCAGAAGAGGACACTGGGTCCGGCAATCCTGCCTCAGCCTGACTCCAGGACTCCCACTGAAATACAAATGTTTTTTCTCTAAGCAAGACATCGGCTGCTCATTCTTTGCTGCTAGTGGTAGCGGCTGCAGTCCTATGTCATGCAAGCTGTCAGCCAGGGCATCTAGTGAACATCTATCTTGGCTATACTGGATATTTGGTATTGGGTGACCAGGGGAATGCATCTGCAAGAGTTATTTCACCTGCTTTTGCACTTGCTGAGTTACGGCCAAGTCCATGCTCAATCAGCCACCTTGGATTCCCTTCCACTGAATTCATGGAGCACACTCCAAGAGTCCGTCAACACTGCTGAGTCCTGGTTGATATGCACCTTTTCCTTTCTGTCCTCAGATTCAACCTGGGCTCCAATTTTTTACACCAGTTTAAGAAAAACACAATTATTTGGCTGTTATACTCAAAGCATAACATTTTGACCAGTTCTGATTATCACCAGGGTCTGACTGCTTCAAGATCCCCAGCACTGAATTGACCAGGGCCTCAGTAAGGTTATCCAACTCTTTTTGTCAAGACCTGTGCTTAGCTTTAGAAACAAAGTTTAGACCCATCAACTCCAGTGCTGCAAGTGCTTAAGTAACAGCAATAGAGATAAGCGCATGCTTAAATCCTTTGCTAAATGAGTGTCCCGGAGACAAAGAGTATCAAGACTCATGTTCATTGACTGCATGTGATTTTAAAGCATTGTAGCTTCTACTGAACTTTCTCATTAGAAAGCACAGCAGGCCATTCACTCTTAAGAGCACTGTTTATTTTATTTCATTATATCAGAATGCAGTGTTATTTTTTCAGTTAGTCTGAGAAATTGAGCTTGAACTTTTATACAGACTATACTCAGCTTTCTCCATCTATGAAATCAACAGCTTCCCAGTTGCTTCAGGGGTGAATAAACCACTAGATTCAGACCAGGAGTAAAATTTTTGAAACTAGAAAACTTCCCAGGCCTCAGCTGAGCCATTTTGTCCTCACACTCCTGGCTCTTGGGTGCAAAGTGGTGCGCAATATCCTGAGCTGTCCAAGGTATTTCAGGACTGCAGCACTGAGTAGAATGCAACGGCCAACATGCCTACTTAGCCATTCCTAATTGAATATGCAAATTGAAAAACCTACATTAACATCTCAGAAATGTGTGATTCTGTACCCACTAGTGTTTATTTGCAGTTTGAACAGTTTGTTTCTGGAAGGAGAAGAAGAAGAAGGAAAAAAAAAGGCTTTCAAGTTTGTCCATTACATTATTCTACCAGCTGTCACCTTATTAAAAAGTCTGCAGTTATTAATAAAACTGCTTTAAACTACTCACCAGAAATTGCATATTTAAGAACAAGCTCCCTTCCCCCAAGGCTTCCTTGGAAAGGTTCTCAGATTCACTGACAACCTCAAATATATATCTCTCATTTTGCCAGTACTCCTGCATGCAGTACAGCAGAACCTAACAATAATATGAATGCAGATATTCAGATCTGAAGGTGAGGGAACAGGATGGATTTTTCCTGTAACAAAACCTGCTAAAATGTGGTACAGAAATTCTGATAAAAGCTGAAATTCTAACTAAATATTTGTCTTTTCATGTATTTATAAAAAAATATTGCAAATTAAGACATAAATGAGGAAGAAATAGAGCACTTGATTTATAGGAGATGGGAGAAAAATGAAAGAGAATTGTAAAGCAGAAGATAGAACCCTTTCTTGTGCACCATAGAGCAAAATATCAAGATTTATCTGAAAATATAATTTTAAGTCAACAGGAGTCAAGAGAGTAAGAATTTATTATCAGTCTCTATCAATACAGTTTCTCAGTTGAAGAAAGAGGCTTTTAATGGAAAAAAACAAGCAGAAATCCCCTCTCACACATAGGAAAAAACTCCACAAAGCTTAGAAATAAATGATCATGTTATACACAGCAATTTTGCATCACACAAATATATATTAATTGTGTCAACAGGTTAATAAGTTGACACAATTTAAGTTTATACTGGGCTTTTGTCAAAGCCCTTGCTTGTGTGGATTTTACTAACTCTACACCTCTAGATTATCGGGTTGCTATCTAGAGCTCATCCAACAGGAATTGGCACAGTTTATGTCCATTTGCTCCAAGCAGGAAACAAAAATGAAACTACTGCTGGATTTGAGCCATGGTGTCTCAAGCTGGGAGGCAAATGAGGTAAACATCAAACTAAGACCCAGCACATAAGTGTGTGGAAAGCCTGAAAATGGGGAAAGATGACAAACTTTCATTTCACTGCACTGCTATCAGCAAGAAGGAGGGGGGGAACCTGCTATGCTTCTCCTGCTTCTGAACTGGGAAAGCAGATCACTGTGATCACAGTCACTGTGATTATCTCCATTAAAACAAAACAAAACAAAACGAATAAAACCACAACCTTCTCTTTCAGGTAGAAAGACAGAAAGAAAGAAAGAAGAGGAAACAAAGGGAGCTAGAACAGGTCAGTTTTTTTGAGATGCCTCTATAATTTTAGCCAGTAAAGAGAAAAAATACTTAACTCACACAAAGTGAGCAGTTCAATTCTGTCCATGTGAAAATACAAGCAATTGCTAGTTGAATGACCAGCCGGCAGGCCTGTCAAAGATTGTGCTCGTATGGACATACATATTTTCCACTAGAGAGTGACAAATTTTTATCTGGGTTTTTTTTTCTTCAGCTTCTTGGTCATTCTTTGTTTCTTACTAAACTCATCAGAAAGTTCAAATTGCATTCAGCTGGTGCTGAACAGGATAAACAGTATTTCCAATCTTGAAAATGTTGCTGGCATTCTTGTTCTGAATGATCAGCCCTCTGTGATGGTGCTTCCACCATGTTCTGTAAAGAAAAGCAACACCACCAGACTGGCTTGAAAAAAGGGTCTTCTACATGAACAGCCAAACAGAAACAAAACCATTACATCCCTGAAGGCATGTCTCTGTCTTTCTATTTTGGAATCTCCCCCAAAATTGTCATCCCTCTATTAGCCCAATAGAACCATCCCACCATCCTTTTTCCAGACTTATGTCAGTTCAACTTCTTTGCTCCTAGTAAGTCAAATCAATTCTCATCAAAACTCACATTGTATGGCTCTCAAACTGTAGCCCATCTCGTCACTCCGATTTATTTCAGTGCTTTATAAACAATGAGTGCTCTGTGGTATCCTCATTTCAGTATACATACAAAAGACCAAGTCTGGCCTTTTCTGAGATCTTTACTGCCACTGGGACATGGGTAAGCAGGTGAAAAAGCACACCTTTTCCTCACACTCAATCCTGAAAATAATATTTGTGAGAAGCATTTAAGAGTAATCACAAGACTTGGAACAGAATGAAAGTTAATACAAATATATATATTTGGAGTAATTTGATTTTTATAGTAATGATGATATCAAATATTTCTCATTTGTAGTGTTGCCAGCATCTACAGACTCTAACTCAACCAACAAGGATTCATTCATTGATGGGTTCTGTCCTGTGGAATTTGGAAAAAAACTCACTGTTTACATCTTTAGATGTTGAAAATTCTTGTCTTGATACACAGGAAATGTTTGAGATTAATTAACTGTATCTTCTTTGCATGGCAATTCTTCTTGTTTGTCTCCAACAGCTCCCTTCAGTTTTAAAGATTGTCTGATAAATGTACAGAGTGATGTCTGACAACCATTAAGCACTAATTGCTCATCTGCAGAATAGATCAACAACATTCAAATTTAACAAACCAGAGGGTGAAAGAGCTGCCAATAAAATGCAACAACAAAAGAACAGAGTAAAAAAATTAAATTAGCTCACCTGCTATGCTGCTGAGAACCACACTGTGAGATGCCTTCCCCACATGATATGGTGGTGGAGCTGAGTACCCCAGCAGGCCTGGCAGCCAACCTCAGGCAGGAACGCTACCCAACAGGCACAGGAACCCCAACTCATCTCATCTTGGAGAAGTCACTGTCTGCTCCAGCAATGCTATTGTGGGTCCTCCAGGCCCTGCCTTCTGGGTGGACCTCAGGCCTACACTGTGTTAGTTCATCTCCTGGATGGATCCTTAGGACAGAGATTGTAGTTTGTCCCCCACTCTGTCTCTAGCACTACGGTCACATTGGACCTTCAGGAGCAGGCAGTCCTTGCTGTGCCCTGACAGACTTCTCGAGTTATTGTGCTAACACTGAGCTGCACATCTTTAATGAACAGTTGAAAAGATAAATTTGAAAGCCATGAAAAATTTCTTTCTTTGTTTCTTTTTCCCTGATAGGCTTTTGTAACATTTTGAAACATAGCAGCACCAGGATATTTTCCTTGCTGCCTTTTACATTATTCAGCATCTTGTTTGTAGCTATGGGCTGAAATTCAGGTACAATGTCTGTAGCAACTAATTCTTCCAAGTATGCAATATTTGGACTTAAGGTTCACACAAAAGCTGCAATAATAAAAACAGAAATAAAAACTAGATAGAGGAGAAAGATCCTCTCTGAACTCTTTGCAGAACAAGGCATTTGGAAAGTTCCTTCCAAACCCACCAACTCCAACAGGTTCTGTGTCTCTAGAACTTCCCAGAATATACTTTCCAGCTACCTCTCCTTGTTCTCCAGCCCACAAGCTGCCAATGGGCAGCTTGTAAGTCTCTACAGTCAGCAGCCCAGAGTAAGGAGGTGTCATTCACACTTACAGTGAGTCCCAAAGGAGGGTTGCCATGAAGCACTGGAAGATGCAGATAGGAGACTGTTATGCCTTGCCTTTTCCTTTGTAGTTCTTCTTTGCAGTCCCTGCTAAGAGCAGCATCTTGAAATGTGAAGCAATGTAGGAATTTGTTTACTGTTCTGTTTTCATCGCTCACCTAAGTAGCATAGGGACTATAGAGATAAAAGGAATATTTGGGCTTTTGCAACCTTAGACTGACATGTTTATATTAAAAAAAAAAAAACCTAGATTTTTATTTTAATGCCACCACGTGCTAGTTTTGACTGTACTAGAGTTAATTCTCATCATAGTAGCTGATACGGGGCTATGTTTTGGATTTGTGTTTGAAACATTGTTGATAATTCAGGGATGTTTTAGTCCCTGCTGAACAATGTTGACAGAGGTTGAAGGTCTTTTCTGCTCCTTACACCACACAACCGGTGAGTCGGCTGGGGGTGCATAAGAAGTTGGGAGAGGACACAGCCAGGACAGCTGACCCCAACTGACCCAAGGGATATCCCATAATATATGGGGCCATGCTCAGCATATAAAACTGGGGAAATATGAAGGAAGGGGGAGACTTTCTTCCCAAGTACCCACCATGTGCGATGGAACTCTGTTTTCCAAGAGATGGCTGAACACCTCCCTGCCCATGGGATATGATGAATGAATTCCTTGTTTTGCTTTGCTTGCAGAGTGGCTTTTCTTTGCTTATTAAATTTTCTTATCTCAACCCAAGAGTTTCCTCAATTTGATTCTTCTTATTTGCTCCCCAGTCCCACCAGGGTGGAGTGAGTGAGCTGCTGTGTGGAGCTGTGTTGCTGGTTGGAGTTAAACCACAACATGGTACCAGCAAGATCTTACGTGGTAATGTCGCAGTAGTATTACAGGCAAAACACATACGGTTAAGACTATTAGGCTACAAACTCTTTACTCATGTGCACTGCTACTTTACTGGAAGTTAAGTTTATAAAGAAAATCATAAACCAAAGAAAAGTATCTGTTTTCCTACTAAATGTGGCACATGATCTGAAAAAACAAAATAATTACGCTTTCAACAGAGTAGTAGGAAGTAGACCTTTTAATACACACAGACTATCATTTTCAAAATTACAAATCTAAATTTAGGCTTTTAAGCTTGCGTACATGGAATTTTCAAAAATAGTGGCATGGTATAAGAATCTCTCTAAATTCAAAATATATTTCCTAATTAAGACATGCAGTTTGCTTAGCTCTCATGTCTCACCAAAGTTATTAGAAAATGTTATCAGATATGAGATGGTTATTTTAAGGATGTTTAATTCTTCACTGTCTTTTCATGGCAAGTATAAAAATAAACAGTAAACCAATGTATATCAAAGATGAAATTCTATTACTTATTGTAAATCTAATAGAAGAGGTACAAGACAAAGGACATTGAAATGTTACAGTTTTAAAGTATAATTAAAAACCTAGCTGTATACAATAAAAATGTTTTTTCGAAAGTATACAGGTACAGGCATGCAAGTTCTACCAAATACCTGACAGAAGGCAGTGGAATAACAGTCTCCTAAAATGTTTTCCTTTGTCCTAAGTGCATTTTCTTTGTACTGATCCAAGACTAAGTCAGCCTATATAAAAATATGTCCATTATCAAAGCAAGCTCAAACGATACATTTTTATGCATGTTGGTTGCCATAAAAACTATTTCCATTCATTGAAAAAGTGGACATCCAGCAAAACCAGATATCTTCAAAAGAAGAACAAGATTCAGTGCTAATCGCATCACTCTCATTAGCTGTTGGGAAGCAGGAACACACTCCCTGTAATCAGGAAACCTTGTTCTCCAAAAACGGATGCTGACATGGCAGGTATTGAGTCCATGCAGATCCAAATCTTACCTGCATCTGAAGAACTGCGTAAATGCTCCATGCTGGGACCACCCAGCTGGAATTTAGCTATTTCATGACACATCCAATCTGTGCTGATAGAAGAAACAGTTCTAATTTAAGATGCTTACACAACAAGGGTAGATAGAAAATAGGCTGTACAGAAGATACCTTTGATATATACCTTTGATAGAGAAGATATCTGTGATAGTCTTTCTGTGGTTTCTTCATGAGGAAACCTTCCCTTTGTGAAAATAGTAAAGACATTTTGCAGCCTTCACAACCATAAAGACCTTATCAGAACAGAAATATATATGTTCTGGTAGCAAACATAAGCAGTGAGTAATTTCTGGGGCTGGGGGGCTCAATTCTTCACTGTTGTCAGACTGATAAGCCTCAAAGTATCTATTTGAATAAACATGCCTCAAAGGTAACCACAGGAGTCTCAGTGTATTTGTACAGGAGATTAAGACCTTAATTTTTTATTATTACTATTTTTCCATACATGTCATCATTTCTTTAATCTACACAGCTAATGTTTTCTTGCTTCCCAGTGGAATATACTGCAAGCATTTCTTTTTACAACCACTTGACTGCCTTTAAAGACTGACCAGCTGCAGAAGTCCTCAAGTATATTCATGTTTGAAAGCTGCATATTTAAAATGAAGAGTGCTACTATAGAGAAACTTCTCAGTTTTTTCTCCTTGATATAATTTTTTGACAGAGGAAATTCTTGAATGTTTCCTCCACAGTCTCAAACAAGAGTGCCCTGCCTCATTCTGTGCCTAAGCCTGGCTAGCTCCTATGAGAGGTTTAAATCTAACTCATCTAATATAGAGATGTTCGGCTAGCTGTTCACATTCCCTCCAAAGTCAACAGAAAGCTAGGTAGTACTTAGCTTTGAGAAGGCAACTCATCCCATCCATGTCAAAGTGTATCAGACAGATTGGCTGAATCACCACCTGCAGCTGACTATGTGGGTAGCCTAGACAGCAAGACTCCACTAGGCACTGCAGTGTCTGACCTAGGTCTCCAGTGACAGATGAGATTAACTGTCATATCTTGCACAAATGCCACCCCAGAAAGTCTCTGCCTATCCTACAGATTGCATTTCTTTACTGCCAGCCTCATGTGGGTTCCCCAGTTATCCTACAGTGTTTCAAACTGCATTATATGCCTATACTTTGCAAACAGATCTTGAGGTTTCTGTCCCTTATTGTCTCCTTGCTCCCAACCTCTAGACAATCTCATAAAGAAGCTCACATGCAGGTTGCCTTCTTCATTTCTTCTAGCAACTATTCACTTCCCTAAATTTTCTTGCAATCAGAAGCAGTGGTAGTGGTAATGTCATGGTCATGACTGACATCACTTTTTTTGTAGCTATGGACAAAATGAAGTCTCCATTGTCATTGGCTTATTTGTACTAATGACTACAAACTTCGCAACTTGTTCCACTACTTTCAACTAAGAGTACCTGCCCTGGAGAGCCTAAAATCTAAGCAGATAAGGAGACAGAAGATAGGCAAAAAAAAAAAAAAAATTGAATGCAGACATCCATCCTCATGAGCACTCTTTTCACCATAACTTTCATTGAGGTAATTTCTCTTGAAAAGATAGCAAGGCTGTAAACAGCATTAACCATGCTAATATGCAGCCTCCAGCAGACACCCATACCACCAGAGCCAATGCATAAGATTTCCAGCAGCAGGAGGGACTCTGTTGTTAGACCTGTCAGCCAGTGATGGATCCACATACCCGTAGAGCATCACAGGTTAAGGTCAAACTGTGGCGAATTCTTTAAAAAATGAATCAATAAGGAAATGCCTACATGTACCCTGAGAAATTCTTTAGCCATGGCAAGACTTAATACAGTTGACAAAATAAAATAATTGATCAACATTAAAAGATGTTAATAACGTAATACAGAGCTAAACTTATCTTCCACCTGAGTATTTTTAATTTAGGGGCTTAATTTAATATTTTAGGAAACTAATTTAATATTCTTTGCTTTTGTTTTGTGGCTCTATCAGCTTGTTATAATCCTTCAATTTGATTTTCTGTTTTCCATCAATTTTGATCAGAGTAGCACTACTCTAATATTTCAATAATCTAATCTTCTTTTTTGTTTGTGTGTGTTCATTTATAAATTATATTTAAAATTTGGTTTGGTCTTTGATAATTTAATTTGGTTCTTAAACAACAAATATATGGTCCTGCATTCAGATCTCTGTCAAAGGAAACAATAATCTTCCTCTCTTTTCAGTGATCATCTTTCAGTCCTGTCAAAAACATTATGAAAATGAATAGGCTGAGGCTAACTTATTTATTCTTAATGAGCTTTCTGAACCTCCATGTAGGGAAGAAGGATTCCTCCTGACACTTTGCTCACTCCTGAAAGCATTACAGAAGTAATTCCAGTGGTTCCTGGGGTCACAAGTCTTCAGCACCCTCACATACAACTGTTATCTTTATATTTTACCTGACATAAATAAGCACACTTACCAAAACATCACTTACAAGTATAACAGAATCCCTATATCAGAGCAATGATTTCAGAGCAATGTGAGATGATTTAGACAGCCAGTGAAATTTAGTGGTGGCTGAGATAATTTAGCCTGCATACAAAGCTTCAGATAGCTCAATGTTGCACATTGCAACAGTACAGTTTTCAGTGTTTTCATTTATTTTATGTCATAAGAAACTCTATGCCTGGAAAATTGAATTATTTTTACTATGCCGCTGATGGTTTGCATCTCAGACCCATGGCTTGTCCCATCAAGGATCCCTAATAATCTCCTCTTGCTCACTTCTTATGACTGCTTCTAGTCCACTTACACTTGCCTAGACAACCTCTCTGGCTGCTGAGTCCTGTTATCATCCACCAGGCTCCTTTCTCAGGCTCTTTCTCCAGTTTCTGTTGTTTTCTGACTATTTTAATCTGTTCTCAGCAGTGAAATAGGTTTTAGGTTCAGTAGCAGAGCCACTGAAACCAAAGCATGGACCCTGAATAACCTGCGGGTGTCTGAAGTTGTAGGTACAGGAAAGATCCTGCTCAGCTCAGCTCTCACTTGGAGTATGCTCCTGGACATGAAATTGCAAAAGGATAACTCTTGCTAAAAATCCATGTTCAAGTTTCAAGCACATGGGATGAAGATTTACTTCAAGAAAAGATTATTGAATGTTTCACTGCAGAGGAAAAACATGCTTTTTTTTTCCTTGAGCCTCTTACAGAAGAAAAACTAATTATTTGAGTTAAAGACTCCTCTCTCCTTCAAAATTATCCACCTAAGGCATATTATTTGTCTGTAAAGTTTCATTTAAGTGAAATTCAAGTTCAGCACACAGATAAGAATTTAATACATGCTCTTTTATGGGAAGTGTTTAACAACCTGAATAGTACTGAAAGATTCTTCCTCCACTAATAACATCAATTTACTTTCAAGTTGCACCAGGAGCTATACTTGCCCCAGCAGTCTGCCAGTGATACCAGCTTTTCGTCAAGACCATACATAACCTTTGTTTTTTTCAAACAGAGAAATAGCTGAAAAAAACCTGTGAATGTTTCATTTGTTTAGGGAAGAGAGTCTGTCCTGGTTTAAGCCATAAATCAGCCAGGCAGTTTGTTCACTCACTTCCCCCTTTTTCTTCCCTCTGCTCCTGGAGGGATGGGAAGGAG